>JAXIVJ010001076.1:0-147500 GCA_036785665.1 Chirona hameri | reverse complement strand
CTCTGTCTCTGTTTCTGTTTCTGTTTCTGTTTCTGTTTCTGTTTCTGTTTCTGTCTCTGTCTCTGTCTCTGTCTCTGTCTCTGTCTATGTCACTGTCTCTGTCTCTGTCTCTGTCTCTGTCTCTGTCTCTGTCTCTGTCTCTGTCTCTGTCTCTGTCTCTGTCTCTGTCTCTGTCTCTGTCTCTGTCTCTATTTTTGTCCCCATCTCTTCCTCCTTCCCCTCTCTCAATCTTCATCTCCTCTTCCCTCTCTTCCCACTCACCTTTGTCTCGCTCGGCTTTGTTCTTCTCCTTTGCTCTTTCCTCTCCTCTATTCCTCGAAGTTCCCAAGCCATCTTTCATCTCCGTGAGAGGCACATAGACCGTAGTTCATTTTCTATGACGTCAATTATGCCGCGCGTACCTCATGCGCCGCTGCAGACCAACTCACGCACTCCTTCTCGCTCCGAACGACCAGAGGGCGGCAGGTCGGGTCAAGCAGCGCCGTCGGTTGCCTCGACTTGATGGCGCCAATAACTACCACGTGTGACGTGAGGCTCCACCGGCTCACGGGCAGACGCTCCCAATGTCAGCCATTGTCGGCCGGCGCCAGCTCCGCCGCCGAATCTATCGGCCTTTCTCCGTCGTAACCTCCCGGACTCTCTCCGTCGTAACCTCCCGGGCTCTCTCCGTCGTAACCTCCCGGACTCTCTCCGTCGCCGGCGCTCCGAGCTACCACCGAGCGTCACTGGCCTTTGACGTCATACGGTGACGGGCGCCGGTGACCTGGGGAGGCGACAGGTCAGCGTCCTGACTCTGGGGCCAAGGTCACTGCCGGCTGAGGCGCGATCGGACCAGAACTGAGGATCGTCCAGTTTCGGCGCCGGTGTCGCGCACGGCCAAACGACTCGGCGCCGTCGTTGGCGGCTACCTGTCGGTTCAGCCGTGGCCCCGTGAACACCGTATCGCCCCACCCTGTTCACCCCCACAAACACAGCCGGCCCCACCCTGTTCACCCCCACAAACACAGCTGGCCCCACCCTGTTCACCCCCACAAACACAGCCGGCCCACCCTGTTCACCTCCACAAACACAGCCAGCCCCAACCCTGTTCACCTCCACAAACACAGCCGGCCCCAACCCTGTTCACCCCCACAAACACAGCCGGCCCCAACCTGTTCACCCCCACAAACACAGCCGGCCCCACCCTGTTCACCCCCACAAACACAGCCGCCCCCACCCTGTTCACCCCCACAAACACAGCCGCCCCCACCCTGTTCACCCCCACAAACACAGCCGCCCCCACCCTGTTCACCCCCACAAACACAGCCGCCCCCACCCTGTTCACCCCCACAAACACAGCCGACCCCACCCTGTTCACCCCCACAAACACAGCCGCCCCCACCCTGTTCACCCCCACAAACACAGCCGCCCCCACCCTGTTCACCCCCACAAACACAGCCGCCCCCACCCTGTTCACCCCCACAAACACAGCCGCCCCCACCCTGTTCACCCCCACAAACACAGCCGGCCCCAACCGCTGCACCACCGCTGGCCGCCCGTCCGTCCCGTCCTGTTGGTTCCTGTTCATCCTCACAAACACAGCCGCCCCCAACCGCTGCACCACCGCTGGCCGCCCGGTCCGTGCTCGCCGGGCGGTCTGAGCGGCGGAGTTTGACGGCTGCGCTGGTCGTCCGGTGCGGGCAGTACCGAGGCGACATGACGTGCTCGCCGGCGGCCACCGGCGCCGCCCAGTTCAAGTGGCGGCACCGTCACGGATGTGATGTATGCTCCGCCCACGCGGCGCAGTCTGTCCGTCAGCGGCGTGTATCTCCATAAATACCGGGCCGATCCGGGGCCGGGGCGGAGCCACGCGCGACAGCCCAGCCCGGCCCGGCCCCAGCCCGGCCCCAGCCCAGCCCGGCCCGACCCCAGCCCGGCCCCAGCCCGGCCCCAGCCCGGCCCCAGCCCGGCCCGGCCCGGCCCCAGCCTGGTACCAGCCCGGCCCCAACCCGGCCCCGGCCCGGCCTCAGCTCGGCCCGGCCCGGCCCCAGCCTGGTACCAGCCCGGCCCCAGCCCGGCCCCGGCCCGGCCCCAGCCCGGCCCCGGCCCGGCCCCAGCCCGGCCCCGGCCCTGCCTCCCCGGCCCGGCCCTGCCTCCCCGCCGCGGGACAGCGGGCATTGAACGAGCTATTCGTTCCGGCCAGGCCATGGGAGAAACCGCGTCGATGGACAAATGAACGTTTATTGAGTGGGGCGTCGGTGATTCGGGACATGGGTGCATTCGGGCCGCCCGCCGCCGCTGCTGGCCGATGGAGAAACCATCGCTCAGACATTAGCTCAGACCAGACATCGCGGAGACATGGCACCATAAACGAGCAGAGTGGAAAACAATTGTTCGCCCGAGGATAAATGTTCATGTTTCCTATAGTACACTGTGATAACTGGTCAGTTCGATATATTTTGTATTGGATGCAATAGTGTGCTTTAGATTTATGAATGGAGCACTGGCGATCTATTGCCGGGAGGAGTTGGATTGTTCGGAGCGCTATTCGCCAACTCTCTGCAGGAAGAGTACGGAGTTTGTGTTTAGGAAGAGTACGGAGTTTGTGTTCAGGAAGAGTACGGAGTTTGTGTTTAGGAAGAGTACGGAGTTTGTGTTCAGGAAGAGTACGGAGTTTGTGTTCAGGAAGAGTACGGAGTTTGTGTTCAGGAAGAGTACGGAGTTTGTGTTCAGGAAGAGTACGGAGTTTGTGTTCAGGAAGAGTACGGAGTTTGTGTTCAGGAAGAGTACGGAGTTTGTGTTCAGGAAGAGTACGGAGTTTGTGTTCAGGAAGAGTACGGAGTTTGTGTTCAGGAAGAGTACGGAGTTTGTGTTCAGGAAGAGTACGGAGTTTGTGTTCAGGAAGAGTACGGAGTTTGTGTTCAGGAAGAGTACGGAGTTTGTGTTCAGGAAGAGTACGGAGTTTGTGTTCAGGAAGAGTACGGAGTTTGTGTTCAGGAAGAGTACGGAGTTTGTGTTCAGGAAGAGTACGGAGTTTGTGTTCAGGAAGAGTACGGAGTTTGTGTTCAGGAAGAGTACGGAGTTTGTGTTCAGGAAGAGTACGGAGTTTGTGTTCAGGAAGAGTACGGAGTTTGTGTTCAGGAAGAGTACGGAGTTTGTGTTCAGGAAGAGTACGGAGTTTGTGTTCAGGAAGAGTACGGAGTTTGTGTTCAGGAAGAGTACGGAGTTTGTGTTCAGGAAGAGTACGGAGTTTGTGTTCAGGAAGAGTACGGAGTTTGTGTTCAGGAAGAGTACGGAGTTTGTGTTCAGGTCGGCGGCTGAGGCACTGCAGTGGTGACGACACTTTCCACTGCAGTGGTGATGACACTTTCCACTGCAGTGGTGATGACACTTTCCACTGCAGTGGTGATGACACTTTCCACTGCAGTGGTGATGACACTTTTCACTCAGCCCGGCCCATCATCAGCTCATCTCGCGGCACTCAGCGCTCGGCACTCAGCCAGGCCGCCAACATGCCGGCCACAGTGCCGCCGATTCGGGCGGGTATATATGTTTCTGGAAACGGAATCGTATAAGAGAGGAATGCGACGCGGGGACTTGCCGGGCTATCTGCGGGGACTTGCCGGGCTATCTGCGGGGACTTGCCGGGCTATCTGCGGGGACTTGCCGGGCTATCTATGGCCCGTCACTAGTCGCCGCCGCCGCCGCCGCAGATTCGGACAGAGAAGAGCGGACACTCAGCCGCCGCACGTGCCAAGCCAGTCGGATCTCTGATAGTGTCAAAAACCAAAGGACATAGGATGTGAGCGCAATTTAAAGTGGATATATCTGGATCATAAGGATTTGTGTCCTTGAAAAGTCAGGTAGACGCGATTCACTATCACGCTCACAATTGTTAAAAACATATCTATGCAAGGAAATAAATATCGCTGAATTCTGCTTCGAATTATGGTATTCCAATGAATTGCCTCCGGCAAGGTATGATCATTCGGCAAGGTCTTATATTTGACTAATTGTAGCCAAATTGACCAGTCTGCGACTTGCACCAGATGTCCCGCATCAGGCGTCAGGTCAGGTCAGGTCAGATAAAGTTCGACCCAACTTGGCCTTGACCTAACCCAGCTGACCTCTGTCTGCCCCAGCTGACCTCTGTCTGCCCAGCTGACCTCTGTCTGCCCCAGCTGATCTCTGTCTGCCCCGCTGACCTCTGTCTACCCCAGCTGACCTCTGTCTGCCCCAGCTGACCTCTGTCTGCCCCAGCTGACCTCTGTCTACCCCAGCTGACCTCTGTCTGCCCCAGCTGACCTCTGTCTGCCCCAGCTGACCTCTGTTTGCCCCAGCTGACCTCTGTCTGCCCCGTCACGGTGCGGGCAGTGTATCCACATTGATCGGCGATCCTGATCTGATCCACCCGTTCGCGATCGTGCCGCCCCAGAGAGCGATCAGCGATCGAGTCACCCTCCTCACTGGGTCGGCTATCAGGGGGAAGCTATGGAGGACATCGAAGATAAGCCACCGGCTAACGACTTTCGCTTATCTCGGCGTCCCAGCGAAGATGACAGACAGGTACTGGACCGGCTACCGTTCACCGGTCCCGGCTGCTGCTCCCGGAGCGTCTGTGATCCCCCACTGACCCACTATGGGTGGCTGGCTCTCTTCAGCTCTCGTCCCAGAGTTAAACAGTAATACTAGTTTGACAGTAGCAGCCAGATTCAGATATGTATCAGCGGACGGCCTAAATCGGAACAATAACGCAAAGTCAAATAAATACGAACACGTGAACACACGCTATATTGAAGAACAGAACGAGCTTAAAGTCAGCAACACCCGACACCACCAACAATCCTTGGGCCCTTTCTTGCTTTACACGGTATAAATATTATGTTTGGGCCCAGTTCAGTAAATTGTGTGTTATGGGGGCGGCTGCCGGTGGTGGCCCACACGGGAGCGTGCTGGTGGGAAGTAAACAGCGGGCTGAGAGGGCGGGGCTGCGGCCCACACGGGAGCGGGCTGGTGGGAAGTAAACAGCGGGCTGAGAGGGCGGGGCTGCGGCCAACACGGGAGCGGGCTGGTGGGAAGTAAACAGCGGGCTGAGAGGGCGGGGCTGCGGCCCACACGGGAGCGGGCTGGTGAGAAGTAAACAGCGGGCTGAGAGGGCGGGGCTGCGGCCCACAAGGGAGCGGGCTGGTGGGAAGTAAACAGTGGGCTGAGAGGGCGGGGCTGCGGCCCACACGGGAGCGTGCTGGTGGGAAGTAAACAGCGGGCTGAGAGCGCGGGGCTGCGGCCCACACGGGAGCGTGCTGGAGGGAAGTAAACAGCGGGATGAGAGGGCGGGGCTGCGGTTCATTACCTGGCGACCCACATCCCCGGCGACGGCCGGCGGCCGGCGGCCCGTCCCACCCCAGTCCGCCACAGACCGCCCCAGTCCGCCCCAGTCCGCCCCAGACCGCCCCAGTCCGCCCCAGTCCGCCCCTGTCCGCCCCAGTCCGCCCCAGACCGCCCCAGTCCGCCCCTGTCCGCCCCAGTCCGCCCCAGACCGCCCCAGTCCGCCCCTGTCCGCCCCAGTCCGCCCCAGTCCGCCCCAGTCCGCCCCTGTCCGCCCCAGTCCGCCCCAGTCCGCCCCAGTCCGCCCCAGTCCGCCCCTGTCCGCCCCAGTCCGCCCCAGTCCGCCCCTGTCCGCCCCTGTCCGCCCCAGTCCGCCCCTGTCCGCCCCTGTCCGCCCCAGTCCGCCCCTGTCCGCCCCAGTCCGCCCCTGTCCGCCCCTGTCCGCCCCAGTCCGCCCCTGTCCGCCCCAGTCCGCCCCGGTCCGCCCCAGTCCGCCCCTGTCCGCCCCTGTCCGCCCCAGTCCGCCCCAGTCCGCCCCTGTCCGCCCCAGTCCGCCCCAGTCCGCCCCAGTCCGCCCCAGTCCGCCCCAGTCCGCCCCAGTCCGCCCCAGTCCGCCCCTGTCCGCCGCAGGCCGGGCCACTTTAACGAACCGGAAGCAGCTTTCATCGCGTCTAGCCGGGCCAGGCAGGGAGCGGAGCGGGGGAACAATACTCCCTGATCGGCCGGCACTGCGCCGGACTGGGGGGATATTGATATATAAGTACTCTGGGGGATTGGGGTTGGGGGGTGACTGGGAGGCGGCAGCTGGCTGGCAGTGGGTGCCCGCGGGGCGACCACAGCCTGAGCAGCTGGCCGGCCGGCTGATGGGTGCCACCGCCGCCGCCAGTTGCTGCAGCTGGTGGGCACGTGCCGGTCGGCGGACGTGGTATTATACGGGGTATTATACGGGGTATTATACGGAGTATTATACGGGGTATTATACGGGGTATTATACGGGGTATTATACGGGGTATTATACGGGGTATTATACGGGGTATTATACGGGGTATTATACGGGGTATTATACGGGGTATTATACGGAGTATTATACGGGGTATTATACGGGGTATTATACGGGGTATTATACGGGGTATTATACGGGGTATTATACGGGGTATTATACGGGGTATTATACGGGGTATTATACGGAGTATTATACGGGGTATTATACGGGGTATTATACGGGGTATTATACGGGGTATTATACGGGGTATTATACGGGGTATTATACGGAGTATTATACGGGGTATTATACGGGGTATTATACGGGGTATTATACGGGGTATTATACGGGGTATTATACGGGGTATTATACGGGGTATTATACGGGGTATTATACGGGGTATTATACGGGGTATTATACGGGGTATTATACGGAGTAGTATACGGGGTATTATACGGGGTATTATACGGAGTATTATACGGGGTATTATACGGGGTATTATACGGGGTATTATACGGGGTATTATACGGGGTATTATACGGAGTATTATACGGGGTATTATACGGGGTATTATACGGGGTATTATACGGGGTATTATACGGGGTATTATACGGGGTATTATACGGGGTATTATACGGGGTATTATACGGAGTAGTATACGGGGTATTATACGGGGTATTATACGGGGTATTATACGGAGTATTATACGGGGTATTATACGGGGTATTATACGGGGTATTATACGGGGTATTATACGGGGTATTATACGGGGTATTATACGGGGTATTATACGGAGTATTATACGGGGTATTATACGGGGTATTATACGGGGTATTATACGGGGTATTATACGGAGTATTATACGGGGTATTATACGGGGTATTATACGGGGTATTATACGGGGTATTATACGGGGTATTATACGGGGTATTATACGGGGTATTATACGGGGTATTATACGGGGTATTATACGGAGTATTATACGGGGTATTATACGGGGTATTATACGGGGTATTATACGGGGTATTATACGGGGTATTATACGGGGTATTATACGGGGTATTATACGGAGTATTATACGGGGTATTATACGGGGTATTATACGGGGTATTATACGGGGTATTATACGGGGTATTATACGGGGTATTATACGGAGTATTATACGGGGTATTATACGGGGTATTATACGGGGTATTATACGGGGTATTATACGGGGTATTATACGGGGTATTATACGGGGTATTATACGGGGTATTATACGGGGTATTATACGGGGTATTATACGGGGTATTATACGGGGTATTATACGGAGTAGTATACGGGGTATTATACGGGGTATTATACGGAGTATTATACGGGGTATTATACGGGGTATTATACGGGGTATTATACGGGGTATTATACGGGGTATTATACGGAGTATTATACGGGGTATTATACGGGGCATTATACGGGGTATTATACGGGGTATTATACGGGGTATTATACGGGGTATTATACGGGGTATTATACGGAGTAGTATACGGGGTATTATACGGGGTATTATACGGGGTATTATACGGAGTATTATACGGGGTATTATACGGGGTATTATACGGGGTATTATACGGGGTATTATACGGGGTATTATACGGAGTATTATACGGGGTATTATACGGGGTATTATACGGGGTATTATACGTTTTTTTACGGGGTATTATACGGGGTATTATACGACCCTGGGTGGACGGCAGTGCGGTGTGGCAGGTCGGACGGCAGTGTGGTGTGGCAGGTCGGACGGAGGTGTGGTGTGGCAGGTCGGACGGAGGTGTGGTGTGGCAGGTCGGACGGAGGTGTGGTGTGGCAGGTCGGACGGCAGTGTGGTGTGGCAGGTCGGACGGGGTATTATACGACCCTGGGTGGACGGCAGTGTGGTGTGGCAGGTCGGACGGCAGTGTGGTGTGGCAGGTCGGACGGAGGTGTGGTGTGGCAGGTCGGACGGAGGTGTGGTGTGGCAGGTCGGACGGAGGTGTGGTGTGGCAGGTCGGACGGCAGTGTGGTGTGGCAGGTCGGACGGAGGTGTGGTGTGGCAGGTCGGACGGAGGTGTGGTGTGGCAGGTCGGACGGCAGTGTGGTGTGGCAGGTCGGACGGAGGTGTGGTGTGGCAGGTCGGACGGAGGTGTGGTGTGGCAGGTCGGACGGAGGTGTGGTGTGGCAGGTCGGACGGCAGTGTGGTGTGGCAGGTCGGACGGAGGTGTGGTGTGGCAGGTCGGACGGAGGTGTGGTGTGGCAGGTCGGACGGAGGTGTGGTGTGGCAGGTCGGACGGCAGTGTGGTGTGGCAGGTCGGACGGCAGTGTGGTGTGGCAGGTCGGACGGAGGTGTGGTGTGGCAGGTCGGACGGAGGTGTGGTGTGGCAGGTCGGACGGAGGTGTGGTGTGGCAGGTCGGACGGAGGTGTGGTGTGGCAGGTCGGACGGCAGTGTGGTGTGGCAGGTCGGACGGAGGTGTGGTGTGGCAGGTCGGACGGAGGTGTGGTGTGGCAGGTCGGACGGCAGTGTGGTGTGGCAGGTCGGACGGAGGTGTGGTGTGGCAGGTCGGACGGAGGTGTGGTGTGGCAGGTCGGACGGAGGTGTGGTGTGGCAGGTCGGACGGCAGTGTGGTGTGGCAGGTCGGACGGAGGTGTGGTGTGGCAGGTCGGACGGAGGTGTGGTGTGGCAGGTCGGACAGAGGTGTGGTGTGGCAGGTCGGACGGAGGTGTGGTGTGGCAGGTCGGACGGCAGTGTGGTGTGGCAGGTCGGACGGAGGTGTGGTGTGGCAGGTCGGACGGAGGTGTGGTGTGGCAGGTCGGACGGAGGTGTGGTGTGGCAGGTCGGACGGAGGTGTGGTGTGGCAGGTCGGACGGAGGTGTGGTGTGGCAGGTCGGACGGAGGTGTGGTGTGGCAGGTCGGACGGAGGTGTGGTGTGGCAGGTCGGACGGAGGTGTGGTGTGGCAGGTCGGACGGAGGTGTGGTGTGGCAGGTCGGACGGAGGTGTGGTGTTCCGAACTTGTGCTGCACCCGCTGGTATAACTGCATAGCGGAGCATAAGCGCAACACCCATCACACGGTAGGAATGCTATATGTACAAATGGGTAGGCATTTATAAATTTGTGTCGAAATGGTCCGACTTAAAGTTTGCTTAGAACTAATGTATTTTATGTCAATTCAGATATTGTCCCCTCCTCCTATCCAAGAGAAAGTTCAGTCAGAAGAGTTTCGACAAGGTGTTAAAGGAAATAGTTCACCTTCAACATGGGATTTTGAACTGAAATAGCAGTTTTGTAGGCCGTGTTGAGAACTCCTTATCTGCAACTTTTCTTGGCTGAAAAGACTCTCCAGCCGAAGATATTTGACTTTTTGGCGAAGGAATGCGGCGCATATATGATATACCGTACCGTCTGAGAGTGCCAGCACTGCATAGAGCATGCGCAGACCAATAACGCACACCATAACATTAATAATTTACGACCTTCTGTCCTGAATTGGCGCGATGTAGGACCATTTTTGAAAAGGAAAAAAGAAACTGTATTCAAAAATATAATAAAATTGTGTTCTGAAAAATTTCCGAAGGTGAACTATTTCCTTTAACCAAGGTCATAAGGCCAGAGTGATAATGCCGTTTGTGTCGGAGGATAACGACATAATGGGTGACGAAATGACTTAACTTGGTGAACCGAGCTGGAAGGCTCCTGATCACAGGACGTCCCACGCCAAATGGACTTCCAATAATGGTAATGTCTTCCGTCATTATAGTTTGGACGATTGTGTCGCCGAGTACAATAACACACACGCCTGGGTAAGATTAGGCGTTCGCCCACGAATGTCTGTGAAGAAACTCAAGCTAATAACTCCCGGAAGTCATCTCCTTTAAAAAAGTGAGTCTGCACTGGTCTAACTAAAACGCTGTGCTGTTTTCGGGAGGAGAATGATGGTGGCGAGGTGTCACGGGCTGCTAAACATGGCGAAATTCTCTGACGATCGATTGCTTAGGGAGGCGAGCGTGAGAGCTTCGCCGCCCTCTTTTTAGACGGACAGGATAAGACCTGACCTACACGCAGTAGAAAGAAAACGACATGAAGCTCTGCCGGATCCGAAAGTGGCCTTGCGATGTTGGTACGTGTTTCAGAGGCACTGCCCATCGCTCTCCGCGTGTCGTAACGGACTGAGCTGACTGACTGAGCGGGGACCAGCTCACGTGCAGTGCAGGTCAGAGGCACTCCCCATCGCTCTACGCGTGTCGTAACGGACTGAGCTGACTGACTGAGCGGGCACCAGCTCACGTGCAGTGCAGGTCAGGGAGCGTGGGAAAACCGACTGACGGCGGCCTTGACCGGCGCCGTCCCACGGCCGACCTCGGCGACACAGGTGCGACGCAACGGACGAGGCGGGGCGCAGGCGTGCAGCCGCCGCAGGCACGCCCGCCGGCGCCGCATCAAAGCGTGCCGCCTCCCAGTGGCCCTTTCCGGTCCAGTGCCCGGCGAGCTCCGGTGGCCAGCGGTGTGCTGAGGTGAGCTCCGGTGACCAGCGGTGTGCTGAGGCGAGCTCCGGTGGCCAGCGGTGTGCTGAGGCGAGCTCCGGTGGCCAGCGGTGTGCTGAGGCGAGCTCCGGTGGCCAGCGGTGTGCTGAGGCGAGCTCCGGTGGCCAGCGGTGTGCTGAGGCGAGCTCCGGTGGCCAGCGGTGTGCTGAGGCGAGCTCCGGTGGCCAGCGGTGTGCTGAGGCGAGCTCCGGTGGCCAGCGGTGTGCTGAGGCGAGCTCCGGTGGCCAGCGGTGTGCTGAGGCGAGCTCCGGTAGCCAGCGGTGTGCTGAGGCGAGCTCCGGTGGCCAGCTGTGTGCTGAGGCGAGATCCGGTGGCTAGCGGTGTGCTGAAGCGAGCTCCGGTGGCCAGCGGTGTGCTGAGGCGAGCTCCGGTGGCCAGCGGTGTGCTGAGGCGAGCTCCGGTGGCCAGCGGTGTGCTGAGGCGAGCTCCGGTGGCCAGCAGTGTGCTGAGGCGAGCTCCGGTGACCAGCGGTGTGCTGAGGCGAGCTCCGGTGGCCAGCGGTGTGCTGAGGCGAGCTCCGGTGGCCAGCGGTGTGCTGAGGCGAGCTCCGGTGGCCAGCGGTGTGCTGAGGCGAGCTCCGGTGGCCAGCGGTGTGCTGAGGCGAGCTCCGGTGGCCAGGAGCTGAGGTGTGGCCAGTAGGATTGTGTTCGCCGCTCCCTTGCAAGCTGGTGACTGCAGAAGAAGTAGGCGACGTCTGACGTCTGACATACGAGCTGAAGTAGGCGACGTGTCTGACATACGAGTTGTAGTAGGGACGTCTGACATACGAGCTGAAGTAGGCGACGTGTCTGACATACGAGTTGTAGTAGGCGACGTCTGACAAACGAGCTGAAGTAGGCGACGTGTCTGACATACGAGCTGACGTAGGCGACGTGTCTGACATACGAGTTGTAGTAGGCGACGTCTGACATACGAGTTGAAGTAGGCGACGTATCTGACATACGAGCTGAAGTAGGCGACGTTTCTGACATACGAGCTGAAGTAGGCGACGTGTCTCACATACGAGCTGAAGTAGGGGACGTGTCTGACATACGAGCTGAAATAGGCGACGTGTCTGACATACGAGCTGAAGTAGGCGACGTGTCTGACATACGAGTTGTAGTAGACGACGTTTCTGACATACGAGCTGAAGTAGGCGACGTGTCTGACATACGAGTTGTAGTAGGCGACGTCTGACATACGAGCTGAAGTAGGCGACGTGTCTGACATACGAGCTGAAGTAGGCGACGTGTCTGACATACGAGCTGAAGTAGGCGACGTGTCTGACATACCAGCTGAAGTAGGCGAAGTGTCTGACATACGAGTTGTAGTAGGCGACGTCTGACAAACGACCTGAAGTAGGCGACGTCTGACATACTAGCTGAAGCAGGCGACGTGTCTGACATACGAGCTGAAATAGGCGACGTGTCTGACATACGAGCTGAAGTAGGCGACGTGTCTGACATACGAGTTGTAGTAGGCGACGTCTGACATACGAGCTGAAGTAGGCGACGTGTCTGACATACGAGTTGTAGTAGGCGACGTCTGACATACGAGCTGAAGTAGGCGACTTGTCTGACATACGAGCTGAAGTAGACGACGTCTGACATACGAGCTGAAGTAGACGACGTCTCACATATTATATGTCTGACGTCTGACGTCTGACATACGAGCTGATTGTCCCTTCTGCAGATACCGCCGGTTTGCAAATATAAAATGAAGGAAAACGGCGCTACCACGGATGTAAGTCGTCCAAACCACTTGTGTTATCCTGGTGATTTAATGTGTTCGTGTCGTGTCTGTCGTGTCGTGTCGTGTCGTGTCGTGTCGTGTCGTGTCGTGTCGTGTCGTGTCTGTCGTGTCGTGTCTGTCGTGTCGTGTCGTGTCTGTCGTGTCTGTCGTGTCTGTCGTGTCTGTCGTGTCTGTCGTGTCGTGTCTGTCGTGTCTGTCGTGTCTGTCGTGTCTGTCGTGTCTGTCGTGTCTGTCGTGTCTGTCGTGTCTGTCGTGTCTGTCGTGTCTGTCGTGTCTGTCGTGTCGTGTCTGTCGTGTCTGTCGTGTCTGTCGTGTCTGTCGTGTCGTGTCTGTCGTGTCGTGTCGTGTCGTGTCGTGTCGTGTCGTGTCGTGTCGTGTCGTGTCGTGTCGTGTCGTGTCGTGTCGTGTCGTGTCGTGTCGTGTCTGTCGTGTCGTGTCGTGTCGTGTCTGTCGTGTCGTGTCTGTCGTGTCGTGTCTGTCGTGTCTGTCGTGTCTGTCGTGTCTGTCGTGTCGTGTCTGTCGTGTCTGTCGTGTCTGTCGTGTCTGTCGTGTCTGTCGTGTCTGTCGTGTCTGTCGTGTCTGTCGTGTCTGTCGTGTCTGTCGTGTCGTGTCTGTCGTGTCTGTCGTGTCGTGTCTGTCGTGTCTGTCGTGTCTGTCGTGTCGTGTCTGTCGTGTCTGTCGTGTCTGTCGTGTATGTCGTGTCTGTCGTGTCTGTCGTGTCTGTCGTGTCTGTCGTGTCTGTCGTGTCTGTCGTGTCGTGTCTGTCGTGTCTGTCGTGTCTGTCGTGTCTGTCGTGTCTGTCGTGTCTGTCGTGTCTGTCGTGTATGTCGTGTATGTCGTGTATGTCGTGTCTGTCGTGTCTGTCGTGTCTGTCGTGTCTGTCGTGTCTGTCGTGTCTGTCGTGTCTGTCGTGTCTGTCGTGTCTGTCGTGTCTGTCGTGTCGTGTCTGTCGTGTCTGTCGTGTCGTGTCTGTCGTGTCGTGTCTGTCGTGTCTGTCGTGTCTGTCGTGTCGTGTCTGTCGTGTCTGTCGTGTCTGTCGTGTCTGTCGTGTCGTGTCTGTCGTGTCTGTCGTGTCTGTCGTGTCTGTCGTGTCTGTCGTGTCTGTCGTGTCTGTCGTGTATGTCGTGTCTGTCGTGTCTGTCGTGTCTGTCGTGTCTGTCGTGTCTGTCGTGTCTGTCGTGTCTGTCGTGTCTGTCGTGTCTGTCGTGTCTGTCGTGTCTGTCGTGTCTGTCGTGTCTGTCGTGTATGTCGTGTATGTCGTGTCTGTCGTGTCTGTCGTGTCTGTCGTGTCTGTCGTGTCTGTCGTGTCTGTCGTGTCTGTCGTGTCTGTCGTGTCTGTCGTGTCTGTCGTGTCTGTCGTGTCGTGTCTGTCGTGTCTGTCGTGTCGTGTCTGTCGTGTCTGTCGTGTCGTGTCTGTCGTGTCGTGTCTGTCGTGTCTGTCGTGTCTGTCGTGTCGTGTCTGTCGTGTCTGTCGTGTCTGTCGTGTCTGTCGTGTCGTGTCTGTCGCGTCTGTCGCGTCTGTCGCGTCTGTCGCGTCTGTCGTGTCGTGTCTGTCGTGTCTGTCGTGTCTGTCGTGTCGTGTCTGTCGTGGCTGTCGTGGCTGTCGTGGCTGTCGTGGCTGTCGTGGCTGTCGTGGCTGTCGTGGCTGTCGTGGCTGTCGTGGCTGTCGTGGCTGTCGTGGCTGTCGTGGCTGTCGTGGCTGTCGTGGCTGTCGTGGCTGTCGTGGCTGTCGTGGCTGTCATGGCTGTCGTGGCTGTCGTGGCTGTCGTGGCTGTCGTGGCTGTCGTGGCTGTCTTGGCTGTCGTGGCTGTCGTGGCTGCCGTGGCTGCCGTGGCTGTCGTGGCTGTCGTGGCTGTCGTGGCTGCCGTGGCTGCCGTGGCTGCCGTGGCTGCCGTGGCTGCCGTGGCTGCCGTGGCTGCCGTGGCTGCCGTGGCTGCCGTGGCTGCCGTGGCTGCCGTGGCTGCCGTGGCTGCCGTGGCTGCCGTGGCTGCCGTGGCTGCCGTGGCTGCCGTGGCTGCCGTGGCTGCCGTGGCTGCCGTGGCTGCCGTGGCTGCCGTGGCTGCCGTGTCTGTCGTGTCTGTCGTGTCTGTCGTGTCTGTCGTTTCTGTCGTGTCGTGTCGTGTCGTGTCGTGTCGTGTCGTGTCGTGTCGTGTCGTGTCGTGTCGTGTCGTGTCGTGTCGTGTCGTGTCGTGTCGTGTCGTGTCGTGTCGTGTCGTGTCGTGTCTGTCGTGTCGTGTCTGTCGTGTCTGTCGTGTCGTGTCGTGTCGTGTCGTGTCGTGTCGTGTCATGTCTGTCGTGTCTGTTGTGTTTGTCGTGTCTGTCGTGTCTGTCGTGTCGTGTCTGTCGTGTCTGTCGTGTCTGTCGTGTCTGTCGTGTCGTGTCGTGTCTGTCGTGTCTGTCGTGTCTGTCGTGTCTGTCGTGTCTGTCGTGTCTGTCGTGTCTGTCGTGTCTGTCGTGTCTGTCGTGTCTGTCGTGTCTGTCGTGTCGTGTCTGTCGTGTCTGTCGTGTCTGTCGTGTCTGTCGTGTCTGTCGTGTCGTGTCGTGTCGTGTCGTGTCTGTCGTGTCTGTCGTGTCGTGTCGTGTCGTGTCGTGTCGTGTCGTGTCGTGTCGTGTCGTGTCGTGTCGTGTCGTGTCGTGTCGTGTCGTGTCTGTCGTGTCTGTCGTGTCTGTCGTGTCTGTCGTGTCGTGTCTGTCGTGTCTGTCGTGTCTGTCGTGTCTGTCGTGTCGTGTCTGTCGTCTGTCGTGTCTGTCGTGTCGTGTCTGTCGTGTCTGTCGTGTCCTGTCGTGTCTGTCGTGTCTGCCGTGTCGTGTCTGTCGTGGCTGTCGTGGCTGTCGTGGCTGTCGTGGCTGGCGTGGCTGGCGTGGCTGCGTGGCTGGCGTGGCTGCGTGGCTGGCATGGCTGGCGTGGCTGGCGTGGCTGGCGTGGCTGGCGTGCTGGCGTGGCTGGCGTGGCTGGCGTGGCTGGCGTGGCTGGCGTGTCTGTCGTGTCGTGTCGTGTCGTGTCGTGTCGTGTCGTGTCGTGTCGTGTCGGCTCGTGTCGTGTCGTGTCGTGTCGTGTCGTGTCGTGTCTGTCGTGTCGTGTCTGTCGTGTCTGTCGTGTCTGTCGTGTCTGTCGTGTCTGTCGTGTCGTGT
Source organism: Chirona hameri (assembly GCA_036785665.1). Taxonomy (NCBI): domain Eukaryota; kingdom Metazoa; phylum Arthropoda; class Thecostraca; order Balanomorpha; family Balanidae; genus Chirona; species Chirona hameri. The sequence continues at coordinate 131,797 of JAXIVJ010001076.1, read as the reverse complement.
CTGTCGTGTCTGTCGTGTCTGTCGTGTCTGTCGTGTCTGTCGTGTCTGTCGTGTCTGTCGTGTCGTGTCTGTCGTGTCTGTCGTGTCTGTCGTGTCGTGTCTGTCGTGTCTGTCGTGTCGTGTCGTGTCGTGTCTGTCGTGTCGTGTCTGTCGTGTCGTGTCTGTCGTGTCGTGTCTGTCGTGTCTGTCGTGTCGTGTCTGTCGTGTCTGTCGTGTCTGTCGTGTCTGTCGTGTCTGTCGTGTCTGTCGTGTCGTGTCTGTCGTGTCTGTCGTGTCTGTCGTGTCTGTCGTGTCTGTCGTGTCTGTCGTGTCGTGTCTGTCGTGTCTGTCGTGTCTGTCGTGTCGTGTCTGTCGTGTCGTGTCGTGTCGTGTCGTGTCGTGTCGTGTCGTGTCATGTCGTGTCGTGTCGTGTCGTGTCGTGTCGTGTCGTGTCGTGTCTGTCGTGTCGTGTCGTGTCGTGTCTGTCGTGTCGTGTCTGTCGTGTCGTGTCTGTCGTGTCTGTCGTGTCTGTCGTGTCTGTCGTGTCGTGTCTGTCGTGTCGTGTCTGTCGTGTCTGTCGTGTCTGTCGTGTCTGTCGTGTATGTCGTGTCTGTCGTGTCTGTCGTGTCTGTCGTGTCTGTCGTGTCTGTCGTGTCTGTCGTGTCTGTCGTGTCGTGTCTGTCGTGTCTGTCGTGTCGTGTCTGTCGTGTCGTGTCTGTCGTGTCTGTCGTGTCTGTCGTGTCGTGTCTGTCGTGTCTGTCGTGTCTGTCGTGTATGTCGTGTCTGTCGTGTCTGTCGTGTCTGTCGTGTCTGTCGTGTCTGTCGTGTCGTGTCTGTCGTGTCTGTCGTGTCGTGTCTGTCGTGTCGTGTCTGTCGTGTCTGTCGTGTCTGTCGTGTCGTGTCTGTCGTGTCTGTCGTGTCTGTCGTGTCTGTCGTGTCTGTCGTGTCTGTCGTGTCGTGTCGTGTCTGTCGCGTCTGTCGCGTCTGTCGCGTCTGTCGTGTCGTGTCTGTCGTGTCTGTCGTGTCTGTCGTGTCGTGGCTGTCGTGGCTGTCGTGGCTGTCGTGGCTGTCGTGGCTGTCGTGGCTGTCGTGGCTGTCGTGGATGTCGTGGCTGTCATGGCTGTCGTGGCTGTTGTGGCTGTCGTGGCTGCCGTGGCTGCCGTGGCTGCCGTGGCTGCCGTGGCTGCCGTGGCTGCCGTGGCTGCCGTGGATGCCGTGGCTGCCGTGGCTGCCGTGGCTGCCTTGGCTGCCGTGGCTGCGTGGCTGCCGTGTCTGTCGTGTCTGTCGTGTCTATCGTGTCTGTCGTGTCTGTCGTGTCGTGTCGTGTCGTGTCGTGTCGTATCGTGTCGTGTCGTGTCGTGTCGTGTCGTGTCGTGTCGTGTCGTGTTGTGTCCGTGTCGTGTCGTGTCGTGTCGTGGTGTCGTGTCGTGTCGTGTCGTGTCGTGTCGTGTCGTGTCGTGTCGTGTCGTGTCGTGTCGTGTCGTGTCGTGTCTGTCGTGTCGTGTCGTGTCTGTCGTGTCTGTCGTGTCTGTCGTGTCGTGTCGTGTCGTGTCGTGTCGTGTCGTGTCTGTCGTGTCTGTCGTGTCTGTCGTGTCTGTCGTGTCTGTCGTGTCGTGTCTGTCGTGTCTGTCGTGTCTGTCGTGTCTGTCGTGTCGTGTCGTGTCGTGTCGTGTCTGTCGTGTCTGTCGTGTCTGTCGTGTCTGTCGTGTCTGTCGTGTCTGTCGTGTCTGTCGTGTCTGTCGTGTCTGTCGTGTCTGTCGTGTCGTGTCGTCTCGTGTCGTGTGGTGTCGTGTCGTGTCTGTCGTGTCTGTCGTGTCTGTCGTGTCTGTCGTGTCTGTCGTGTCTGTCGTGTCGTGTCTGTCGTGTCGTGTCTGTCGTGTCTGTCGTGTCGTGTCTGTCGTGTCTGTCGTGTCTGTCGTGTCTGTCGTGTCTGTCGTGTCGTGTCTGTCGTGTCTGTCGTGTCTGTCGTGTCGTGTCTGTCGTGTCTGTCGTGTCGTGTCGTGTCGTGTCGTGTCGTGTCGTGTCATGTCGTGTCGTGTCGTGTCGTGTCGTGTCGTGTCGTGTCGTGTCAGTCGTGTCGTGTCGTGTCGTGTCTGTCGTGTCGTGTCTGTCGTGTCGTGTCTGTCGTGTCTGTCGTGTCTGTCGTGTCTGTCGTGTCGTGTCTGTCGTGTCTGTCGTGTCTGTCGTGTCTGTCGTGTATGTCGTGTCTGTCGTGTCTGTCGTGTCTGTCGTGTCTGTCGTGTCTGTCGTGTCTGTCGTGTCGTGTCTGTCGTGTCTGTCGTGTCGTGTCTGTCGTGTCGTGTCTGTCGTGTCTGTCGTGTCTGTCGTGTCTGTCGTGTCGTGTCGTGTCTGTCGCGTCTGTCGCGTCTGTCGCGTCTGTCGTGTCGTGTCTGTCGTGTCTGTCGTGTCTGTCGTGTCGTGGCTGTCGTGGCTGTCGTGGCTGTCGTGGCTGTCGTGGCTGTCGTGGCTGTCGTGGCTGTCGTGGCTGTCGTGGCTGTCGTGGCTGTTGTGGCTGTCGTGGCTGCCGTGGCTGCCGTGGCTGCCGTGGCTGCCGTGGCTGCCGTGGCTGCCGTGGCTGCCGTGGATGCCGTGGCTGCCGTGGCTGCCGTGGCTGCCTTGGCTGCCGTGGCTGCGTGGCTGCCGTGTCTGTCGTGTCTGTCGTGTCTGTCGTGTCTGTCGTGTCGTGTCGTGTCGTGTCGTGTCGTATCGTGTCGTGTCGTGTCGTGTCGTGTCGTGTCGTGTCGTGTCGTGTTGTGTCGTGTCGTGTCGTGTCGTGGTGTCGTGTCGTGTCGTGTCGTGTCGTGTCGTGTCGTGTCGTGTCGTGTCGTGTCGTGTCGTGTCGTGTCGTGTCTGTCGTGTCGTGTCGTGTCTGTCGTGTCTGTCGTGTCTGTCGTGTCGTGTCGTGTCGTGTCGTGTCGTGTCTGTCGTGTCTGTCGTGTCTGTCGTGTCGTGTCTGTCGTGTCTGTCGTGTCTGTCGTGTCGTGTCGTGTCGTGTCGTGTCTGTCGTGTCTGTCGTGTCTGTCGTGTCTGTCGTGTCTGTCGTGTCTGTCGTGTCTGTCGTGTCTGTCGTGTCTGTCGTGTCTGTCGTGTCTGTCGTGTCTGTCGTGTCGTGTCGTGTCTGTCGTGTCTGTCGTGTCTGTCGTGTCTGTCGTGTCTGTCGTGTCGTGTCGTGTCGTGTCGTGTCGTGTGGTGTCGTGTCGTGTCTGTCGTGTCTGTCGTGTCTGTCGTGTCTGTCGTGTCTGTCGTGTCTGTCGTGTCTGTCGTGTCGTGTCTGTCGTGTCGTGTCTGTCGTGTCTGTCGTGTCGTGTCTGTCGTGTCTGTCGTGTATGTCGTGTCTGTCGTGTCTGTCGTGTCTGTCGTGTCGTGTCTGTCGTGTCTGTCGTGTCTGTCGTGTCGTGTCTGTCGTGTCTGTCGTGTCGTGTCGTGTCGTGTCGTGTCGTGTCGTGTCGTGTCATGTCGTGTCGTGTCGTGTCGTGTCGTGTCGTGTCGTGTCGTGTCAGTCGTGTCGTGTCGTGTCGTGTCTGTCGTGTCGTGTCTGTCGTGTCGTGTCTGTCGTGTCTGTCGTGTCTGTCGTGTCTGTCGTGTCGTGTCTGTCGTGTCTGTCGTGTCTGTCGTGTCTGTCGTGTATGTCGTGTCTGTCGTGTCTGTCGTGTCTGTCGTGTCTGTCGTGTCTGTCGTGTCTGTCGTGTCTGTCGTGTCTGTCGTGTCGTGTCTGTCGTGTCTGTCGTGTCGTGTCTGTCGTGTCGTGTCTGTCGTGTCTGTCGTGTCTGTCGTGTCGTGCCTGTCGTGTCTGTCGTGTCTGTCGTGTCTGTCGTGTCTGTCGTGTCTGTCGTGTCTGTCGTGTCTGTCGTGTCTGTCGTGTCTGTCGTGTCGTGTCTGTCGTGTCGTGTCTGTCGTGTCTGTCGTGTCGTGTCTGTCGTGTCTGTCGTGTCGTGTCTGTCGTGTCTGTCGTGTCTGTCGTGTCTGCCGTGTCGTGTCTGTCGTGGCTGTCGTGGCTGTCGTGGCTGTCGTGTCTGTCGTGGCTGTCGTGGCTGTCGTGGCTGTCGTGGCTGGCGTGGCTGGCGTGGCTGGCGTGGCTGGCGTGGCTGGCGTGGCTGGCGTGGCTGGCGTGGCTGGCGTGGCTGGCGTGGCTGGCGTGGCTGGCGTGGCTGGCGTGTCGTGTCGTGTCGTGTCGTGTCGTGTCGTGTCGTGTCGTGTCGTGTCGTGTCGTGTCGTGTCGTGTCGTGTCGTGTCGTGTCTGTCGTGTCTGTCGTGTCTGTCGTGTCTGTCGTGTCGTGTCTGTCGTGTCTGTCGTGTCTGTCGTGTCTGTCGTGTATGTCGTGTCTGTCGTGTCTGTCGTGTCTGTCGTGTCTGTCGTGTCTGTCGTGTCTGTCGTGTCTGTCGTGTCGTGTCGTGTCGTGTCGTGTCGTGTCGTGTCGTGTCGTGTCGTGTCGTGTCGTGTCTGTCGTGTCTGTCGTGTCTGTCGTGTCTGTCGTGTCGTGTCTGTCGTGTCTGTCGTGTCTGTCGTGTCTGTCGTGTATGTCGTGTCTGTCGTGTCTGTCGTGTCTGTCGTGTCTGTCGTGTCTGTCGTGTCTGTCGTGTCGTGTCTGTCGTGTCTGTCGTGTCGTGTCTGTCGTGTCGTGTCTGTCGTGTCGTGTCGTGTCGTGTCGTGTCGTGTCGTGTCGTGTCGTGTCGTGTCTGTCGTGTCGTGTCTGTCGTGTCTGTCGTGTCGTGTCTGTCGTGTCTGTCGTGTCTGTCGTGTCTGTCGTGTCTGTCGTGTCTGTCGTGTCGTGTCTGTCGTGTCTGTCGTGTCTGTCGTGTCGTGTATGTCGTGTCTGTCGTGTCGTGTCGTGTCGTGTCGTGTCGTGTCGTGTCGTGTCGTGTCGTGTCGTGTCGTGTCGTGTCTGTCGTGTGGTGTCGTGTCGTGTCTGTCGTGTCGTGCCTGTCGTGTCGTGTCTGTCGTGTCTGTCGTGTCTGTCGTGTCGTGTCTGTCGTGTCAGTCGTGTCAGTCGTGTCTGTCGTGTCTGTCGTGTCTGTCGTGTCTGTCGTGTCTGTCGTGTCTGTCGTGTCAGTCGTGTCTGTCGTGTCTGTCGTGTCTGTCGTGTCTGTCGTGTCGTGTCTGTCGTGTCTGTCGTGTCTGTCGTGTCGTGTCTGTCGTGTCGTGTCTGTCGTGTCTGTCGTGTCTGTCGTGTCGTGTCTGTCGTGTCTGTCGTGTCTGTCGTGTATGTCGTGTCTGTCGTGTCTGTCGTGTCTGTCGTGTCTGTCGTGTCTGTCGTGTCGTGTCTGTCGTGTCTGTCGTGTCTGTCGTGTCTGTCGTGTATGTCGTGTCTGTCGTGTCTGTCGTGTCTGTCGTGTCTGTCGTGTCGTGTCTGTCGTGTCGTGTCTGTCGTGTCTGTCGTGTCTGTCGTGTCGTGTCTGTCGTGTCTGTCGTGTCTGTCGTGTATGTCGTGTCTGTCGTGTCTGTCGTGTCTGTCGTGTCTGTCGTGTCTGTCGTGTCTGTCGTGTCTGTCGTGTCGTGTCTGTCGTGTCTGTCGTGTCTGTCGTGTCGTGTCTGTCGTGTCGTGTCTGTCGTGTCTGTCGTGTCTGTCGTGTCTGTCGTGTCTGTCGTGTCTGTCGTGTCGTGTCTGTCGTGTCTGTCGTGTCTGTCGTGTATGTCGTGTCTGTCGTGTCTGTCGTGTCTGTCGTGTCTGTCGTGTCTGTCGTGTCGTGTCTGTCGTGTCTGTCGTGTCGTGTCTGTCGTGTCGTGTCTGTCGTGTCTGTCGTGTCTGTCGTGTCGTGTCTGTCGTGTCTGTCGTGTCTGTCGTGTCTGTCGTGTCTGTCGTGTCTGTCGTGTATGTCGTGTCTGTCGTGTCGTGTCGTGTCTGTCGCGTCTGTCGCGTCTGTCGCGTCTGTCGTGTCGTGTCTGTCGTGTCTGTCGTGTCTTTCGTGTCTGTCGTGTCTGTCGTGTCGTGGCTGTCGTGGCTGTCGTGGCTGTCGTGGCTGTCGTGGCTGTCGTGGCTGTCGTGGCTGTCGTGGCTGTCGTGGCTGTCGTGGCTGCCGTGGCTGCCGTGGCTGCCGTGGCTGCCGTGGCTGCCGTGGCTGCCGTGTCTGCCGTGTCTGTCGTGTCTGTCGTGTCTGTCGTGTCTGTCGTGTCTGTCGTGTCGTGTCGTGTCGTGTCGTGTCGTGTCGTGTCGTGTCGTGTCGTGTCGTGTCGTGTCGTGTCGTGTCGTGTCGTGTCGTGTCGTGTCGTGTCTGTCGTGTCTGTCGTGTCGTGTCGTGTCGTGTCATGGTGTCGTGTCGTGTCGTGTCTGTCGTGTCTGTCGTGTCTGTCGTGTCTGTCGTGTCGTGTCGTGTCGTGTCGTGTCGTGTCGTGTCGTGTCGTGTCGTGTCGTGTCGTGTCGTGTCTGTCGTGTCTGTCGTGTCTTTCGTGTCTGTCGTGTCTGTCGTGTCGTGTCTGTCGTGTCTGTCGTGTCTGTCGTGTCTGTCGTGTCTGTCGTGTCTGTCGTGTCGTGTCTGTCGTGTCGCGTCTGTCGTGTCGTGTCTGTCGTGTCTGTCGTGTCTGTCGTGTCTGTCGTGTCGTGTCTGTCGTGTCTGTCGTGTCTGTCGTGTCTGCCGTGTCGTGTCTGTCGTGGCTGTCGTGGCTGTCGTGTCTGTCGTGGCTGTCGTGGCTGTCGTGGCTGTCGTGGCTGGCGTGGCTGGCGTGGCTGGCGTGGCTGGCGTGGCTGGCGTGGCTGGCGTGGCTGGCGTGGCCGGCGTGGCTGTCGTGTCGTGTCGTGTCGTGTCGTGTCGTGTCGTGTCGTGTCGTGTCGTGTCGTGTCGTGTCGTGTCGTGTCGTGTCGTGTCGTGTCGTGTCGTATCGTGTCGTGTCGTGTCGTGTCGTGTCGTGTCGTGTCTGTCGTGTCGTGTCTGTCGTGTCTGTCGTGTCTGTCGTGTCTGTCGTGTCTGTCGTGTCTGTCGTGTCGTGTCTGTCGTGTCTGTCGTGTCTGTCGTGTCTGTCGTGTCTGTCGTGTCGTGTCTGTCGTGTCTGTTGTGTCGTGTCGTGTCGTGTCGTGTCGTGTCTGTCGTGTCGTGTCTGTCGTGTCGTGTCTGTCGTGTCGTGTCTGTCGTGTCTGTCGTGTCTGTCGTGTCTGTCGTGTCTGTCGTGTCTGTCGTGTCTGTCGTGTCGTGTCTGTCGTGTCTGTCGTGTCTGTCGTGTCTGTCGTGTCTGTCGTGTCTGTCGTGTCGTGTCTGTCGTGTCGTGTCGTGTCGTGTCGTGTCGTGTCGTGTCGTGTCGTGTCGTGTCGTGTCGTGTCGTGTCGTGTCGTGTCTGTCGTGTCGTGTCGTGTCGTGTCTGTCGTGTCGTGTCTGTCGTGTCTGTCGTGTCTGTCGTGTCTGTCGTGTCTGTCGTGTCTGTCGTGTCGTGTCTGTCGTGTCTGTCGTGTCTGTCGTGTCTGTCGTGTATGTCGTGTCTGTCGTGTCTGTCGTGTCTGTCGTGTCTGTCGTGTCTGTCGTGTCTGTCGTGTCTGTCGTGTCTGTCGTGTCTGTCGTGTCTGTCGTGTCGTGTCTGTCGTGTCGTGTCTGTCGTGTCTGTCGTGTCTGTCGTGTCGTGCCTGTCGTGTCTGTCGTGTCTGTCGTGTCTGTCGTGTCTGTCGTGTCTGTCGTGTCTGTCGTGTCTGTCGTGTCTGTCGTGTCGTGTCTGTCGTGTCGTGTCTGTCGTGTCGTGTCTGTCGTGTCTGTCGTGTCGTGTCTGTCGTGTCTGTCGTGTCTGTCGTGTCTGCCGTGTCGTGTCTGTCGTGGCTGTCGTGGCTGTCGTGTCTGTCGTGGCTGTCGTGGCTGTCGTGGCTGGCGTGGCTGGCGTGGCTGGCGTGGCTGGCGTGGCTGGCGTGGCTGGCGTGGCTGGCGTGGCTGGCGTGGCTGGCGTGGCTGGCGTGGCTGGCGTGGCTGGCGTGGCTGGCGTGGCTGGCGTGGCTGGCGTGGCTGGCGTGGCTGGCGTGGCTGGCGTGGCTGGCGTGGCTGGCGTGGCTGGCGTGTCGTGTCGTGTCGTGTCGTGTCGTGTCGTGTCGTGTCGTGTCGTGTCGTGTCGTGTCGTGTCGTGTCGTGTCGTGTCGTGTCGTGTCGTGTCGTGTCGTGTCGTGTCGTGTCGTGTCTGTCGTGTCTGTCGTGTCTGTCGTGTCTGTCGTGTCGTGTCTGTCGTGTCTGTCGTGTCTGTCGTGTCTGTCGTGTATGTCGTGTCTGTCGTGTCTGTCGTGTCTGTCGTGTCTGTCGTGTCTGTCGTGTCTGTCGTGTCTGTCGTGTCTGTCGTGTCTGTCGTGTCGTGTCTGTAGTGTCTGTCGTGTCGTGTCTGTCGTGTCGTGTCTGTCGTGTCTGTCGTGTCTGTCGTGTCGTGTCTGTCGTGTCTGTCGTGTCTGTCGTGTATGTCGTGTCTGTCGTGTCTGTCGTGTCTGTCGTGTCTGTCGTGTCGTGTCTGTCGTGTCGTGTCTGTCGTGTCTGTCGTGTCTGTCGTGTCGTGTCTGTCGTGTCTGTCGTGTCTGTCGTGTATGTCGTGTCTGTCGTGTCTGTCGTGTCTGTCGTGTCTGTCGTGTCTGTCGTGTCGTGTCTGTCGTGTCTGTCGTGTCTGTCGTGTCTGTCGTGTCTGTCGTGTCTGTCGTGTCTGTCGTGTCTGTCGTGTCTGTCGTGTCGTGTCTGTCGTGTCTGTCGTGTCGTGTCTGTCGTGTCGTGTCTGTCGTGTCTGTCGTGTCTGTCGTGTCGTGCCTGTCGTGTCTGTCGTGTCTGTCGTGTCTGTCGTGTCTGTCGTGTCTGTCGTGTCTGTCGTGTCTGTCGTGTCTGTCGTGTCTGTCGTGTCGTGTCTGTCGTGTCGTGTCTGTCGTGTCTGTCGTGTCGTGTCTGTCGTGTCTGTCGTGTCGTGTCTGTCGTGTCTGTCGTGTCTGTCGTGTCTGCCGTGTCGTGTCTGTCGTGGCTGTCGTGGCTGTCGTGGCTGTCGTGTCTGTCGTGGCTGTCGTGGCTGTCGTGGCTGTCGTGGCTGGCGTGGCTGGCGTGGCTGGCGTGGCTGGCGTGGCTGGCGTGGCTGGCGTGGCTGGCGTGGCTGGCGTGGCTGGCGTGGCTGGCGTGGCTGGCGTGGCTGGCGTGTCGTGTCGTGTCGTGTCGTGTCGTGTCGTGTCGTGTCGTGTCGTGTCGTGTCGTGTCGTGTCGTGTCGTGTCGTGTCGTGTCTGTCGTGTCTGTCGTGTCTGTCGTGTCTGTCGTGTCGTGTCTGTCGTGTCTGTCGTGTCTGTCGTGTCTGTCGTGTATGTCGTGTCTGTCGTGTCTGTCGTGTCTGTCGTGTCTGTCGTGTCTGTCGTGTCTGTCGTGTCTGTCGTGTCGTGTCGTGTCGTGTCGTGTCGTGTCGTGTCGTGTCGTGTCGTGTCGTGTCGTGTCTGTCGTGTCTGTCGTGTCTGTCGTGTCTGTCGTGTCGTGTCTGTCGTGTCTGTCGTGTCTGTCGTGTCTGTCGTGTATGTCGTGTCTGTCGTGTCTGTCGTGTCTGTCGTGTCTGTCGTGTCTGTCGTGTCTGTCGTGTCGTGTCTGTCGTGTCTGTCGTGTCGTGTCTGTCGTGTCGTGTCTGTCGTGTCGTGTCGTGTCGTGTCGTGTCGTGTCGTGTCGTGTCGTGTCGTGTCTGTCGTGTCGTGTCTGTCGTGTCTGTCGTGTCGTGTCTGTCGTGTCTGTCGTGTCTGTCGTGTCTGTCGTGTCTGTCGTGTCTGTCGTGTCGTGTCTGTCGTGTCTGTCGTGTCTGTCGTGTCGTGTATGTCGTGTCTGTCGTGTCGTGTCGTGTCGTGTCGTGTCGTGTCGTGTCGTGTCGTGTCGTGTCGTGTCGTGTCGTGTCTGTCGTGTGGTGTCGTGTCGTGTCTGTCGTGTCGTGCCTGTCGTGTCGTGTCTGTCGTGTCTGTCGTGTCTGTCGTGTCGTGTCTGTCGTGTCAGTCGTGTCAGTCGTGTCTGTCGTGTCTGTCGTGTCTGTCGTGTCTGTCGTGTCTGTCGTGTCTGTCGTGTCAGTCGTGTCTGTCGTGTCTGTCGTGTCTGTCGTGTCTGTCGTGTCGTGTCTGTCGTGTCTGTCGTGTCTGTCGTGTCGTGTCTGTCGTGTCGTGTCTGTCGTGTCTGTCGTGTCTGTCGTGTCGTGTCTGTCGTGTCTGTCGTGTCTGTCGTGTATGTCGTGTCTGTCGTGTCTGTCGTGTCTGTCGTGTCTGTCGTGTCTGTCGTGTCGTGTCTGTCGTGTCTGTCGTGTCTGTCGTGTCTGTCGTGTATGTCGTGTCTGTCGTGTCTGTCGTGTCTGTCGTGTCTGTCGTGTCGTGTCTGTCGTGTCGTGTCTGTCGTGTCTGTCGTGTCTGTCGTGTCGTGTCTGTCGTGTCTGTCGTGTCTGTCGTGTATGTCGTGTCTGTCGTGTCTGTCGTGTCTGTCGTGTCTGTCGTGTCTGTCGTGTCTGTCGTGTCTGTCGTGTCGTGTCTGTCGTGTCTGTCGTGTCTGTCGTGTCGTGTCTGTCGTGTCGTGTCTGTCGTGTCTGTCGTGTCTGTCGTGTCTGTCGTGTCTGTCGTGTCTGTCGTGTCGTGTCTGTCGTGTCTGTCGTGTCTGTCGTGTATGTCGTGTCTGTCGTGTCTGTCGTGTCTGTCGTGTCTGTCGTGTCTGTCGTGTCGTGTCTGTCGTGTCTGTCGTGTCTGTCGTGTCGTGTCTGTCGTGTCGTGTCTGTCGTGTCTGTCGTGTCTGTCGTGTCGTGTCTGTCGTGTCTGTCGTGTCTGTCGTGTCTGTCGTGTCTGTCGTGTCTGTCGTGTATGTCGTGTCTGTCGTGTCGTGTCGTGTCTGTCGCGTCTGTCGCGTCTGTCGCGTCTGTCGTGTCGTGTCTGTCGTGTCTGTCGTGTCTTTCGTGTCTGTCGTGTCTGTCGTGTCGTGGCTGTCGTGGCTGTCGTGGCTGTCGTGGCTGTCGTGGCTGTCGTGGCTGTCGTGGCTGTCGTGGCTGTCGTGGCTGTCGTGGCTGCCGTGGCTGCCGTGGCTGCCGTGGCTGCCGTGGCTGCCGTGGCTGCCGTGTCTGCCGTGTCTGTCGTGTGTGTCGTGTCTGTCGTGTCTGTCGTGTCTGTCGTGTCGTGTCGTGTCGTGTCGTGTCGTGTCGTGTCGTGTCGTGTCGTGTCGTGTCGTGTCGTGTCGTGTCGTGTCGTGTCGTGTCGTGTCGTGTCTGTCGTGTCTGTCGTGTCGTGTCGTGTCGTGTCATGGTGTCGTGTCGTGTCGTGTCTGTCGTGTCTGTCGTGTCTGTCGTGTCTGTCGTGTCGTGTCGTGTCGTGTCGTGTCGTGTCGTGTCGTGTCGTGTCGTGTCGTGTCGTGTCGTGTCTGTCGTGTCTGTCGTGTCTTTCGTGTCTGTCGTGTCTGTCGTGTCGTGTCTGTCGTGTCTGTCGTGTCTGTCGTGTCTGTCGTGTCTGTCGTGTCTGTCGTGTCGTGTCTGTCGTGTCGCGTCTGTCGTGTCGTGTCTGTCGTGTCTGTCGTGTCTGTCGTGTCTGTCGTGTCGTGTCTGTCGTGTCTGTCGTGTCTGTCGTGTCTGCCGTGTCGTGTCTGTCGTGGCTGTCGTGGCTGTCGTGTCTGTCGTGGCTGTCGTGGCTGTCGTGGCTGTCGTGGCTGGCGTGGCTGGCGTGGCTGGCGTGGCTGGCGTGGCTGGCGTGGCTGGCGTGGCTGGCGTGGCCGGCGTGGCTGTCGTGTCGTGTCGTGTCGTGTCGTGTCGTGTCGTGTCGTGTCGTGTCGTGTCGTGTCGTGTCGTGTCGTGTCGTGTCGTGTCGTGTCGTGTCGTATCGTGTCGTGTCGTGTCGTGTCGTGTCGTGTCGTGTCTGTCGTGTCGTGTCTGTCGTGTCTGTCGTGTCTGTCGTGTCTGTCGTGTCTGTCGTGTCTGTCGTGTCGTGTCTGTCGTGTCTGTCGTGTCTGTCGTGTCTGTCGTGTCTGTCGTGTCGTGTCTGTCGTGTCTGTTGTGTCGTGTCGTGTCGTGTCGTGTCGTGTCTGTCGTGTCGTGTCTGTCGTGTCGTGTCTGTCGTGTCGTGTCTGTCGTGTCTGTCGTGTCTGTCGTGTCTGTCGTGTCTGTCGTGTCTGTCGTGTCTGTCGTGTCGTGTCTGTCGTGTCTGTCGTGTCTGTCGTGTCTGTCGTGTCTGTCGTGTCTGTCGTGTCGTGTCTGTCGTGTCGTGTCGTGTCGTGTCGTGTCGTGTCGTGTCGTGTCGTGTCGTGTCGTGTCGTGTCGTGTCGTGTCGTGTCTGTCGTGTCGTGTCGTGTCGTGTCTGTCGTGTCGTGTCTGTCGTGTCTGTCGTGTCTGTCGTGTCTGTCGTGTCTGTCGTGTCTGTCGTGTCGTGTCTGTCGTGTCTGTCGTGTCTGTCGTGTCTGTCGTGTATGTCGTGTCTGTCGTGTCTGTCGTGTCTGTCGTGTCTGTCGTGTCTGTCGTGTCTGTCGTGTCTGTCGTGTCTGTCGTGTCTGTCCTGTCTGTCGTGTCGTGTCTGTCGTGTCGTGTCTGTCGTGTCTGTCGTGTCTGTCGTGTCGTGCCTGTCGTGTCTGTCGTGTCTGTCGTGTCTGTCGTGTCTGTCGTGTCTGTCGTGTCTGTCGTGTCTGTCGTGTCTGTCGTGTCGTGTCTGTCGTGTCGTGTCTGTCGTGTCGTGTCTGTCGTGTCTGTCGTGTCGTGTCTGTCGTGTCTGTCGTGTCTGTCGTGTCTGCCGTGTCGTGTCTGTCGTGGCTGTCGTGGCTGTCGTGTCTGTCGTGGCTGTCGTGGCTGTCGTGGCTGGCGTGGCTGGCGTGGCTGGCGTGGCTGGCGTGGCTGGCGTGGCTGGCGTGGCTGGCGTGGCTGGCGTGGCTGGCGTGGCTGGCGTGGCTGGCGTGGCTGGCGTGGCTGGCGTGGCTGGCGTGGCTGGCGTGGCTGGCGTGGCTGGCGTGGCTGGCGTGGCTGGCGTGGCTGGCGTGGCTGGCGTGGCTGGCGTGTCGTGTCGTGTCGTGTCGTGTCGTGTCGTGTCGTGTCGTGTCGTGTCGTGTCGTGTCGTGTCGTGTCGTGTCGTGTCGTGTCGTGTCGTGTCGTGTCGTGTCGTGTCGTGTCGTGTCTGTCGTGTCTGTCGTGTCTGTCGTGTCTGTCGTGTCGTGTCTGTCGTGTCTGTCGTGTCTGTCGTGTCTGTCGTGTCTGTCGTGTATGTCGTGTCTGTCGTGTCTGTCGTGTCTGTCGTGTCTGTCGTGTCTGTCGTGTCTGTCGTGTCTGTCGTGTCTGTCGTGTCTGTCGTGTCTGTCGTGTCGTGTCTGTAGTGTCTGTCGTGTCGTGTCTGTCGTGTCGTGTCTGTCGTGTCTGTCGTGTCTGTCGTGTCGTGTCTGTCGTGTCTGTCGTGTCTGTCGTGTATGTCGTGTCTGTCGTGTCTGTCGTGTCTGTCGTGTCTGTCGTGTCGTGTCTGTCGTGTCGTGTCTGTCGTGTCTGTCGTGTCTGTCGTGTCGTGTCTGTCGTGTCTGTCGTGTCTGTCGTGTATGTCGTGTCTGTCGTGTCTGTCGTGTCTGTCGTGTCTGTCGTGTCTGTCGTGTCGTGTCTGTCGTGTCTGTCGTGTCTGTCGTGTCGTGTCTGTCGTGTCGTGTCTGTCGTGTCTGTCGTGTCTGTCGTGTCGTGTCTGTCGTGTCTGTCGTGTCTGTCGTGTATGTCGTGTCTGTCGTGTCTGTCGTGTCTGTCGTGTCTGTCGTGTCTGTCGTGTCTGTCGTGTCGTGTCTGTCGTGTCTGTCGTGTCGTGTCTGTCGTGTCGTGTCTGTCGTGTCGTGTCTGTCGTGTCTGTCGTGTCTGTCGTGTCGTGTCTGTCGTGTCTGTCGTGTCTGTCGTGTCTGTCGTGTCTGTCGTGTCGTGTCGTGTCTGTCGCGTCTGTCGCGTCTGTCGCGTCTGTCGTGTCGTGTCTGTCGTGTCTGTCGTGTCTGTCGTGTCGTGGCTGTCGTGGCTGTCGTGGCTGTCGTGGCTGTCGTGGCTGTCGTGGCTGTCGTGGCTGTCGTGGCTGTCGTGGCTGTCGTGGCTGTCGTGGCTGTTGTGGCTGTCGTGGCTGCCGTGGCTGCCGTGGCTGCCGTGGCTGCCGTGGCTGCCGTGGCTGCCGTGGCTGCCGTGGATGCCGTGGCTGCCGTGGCTGCCGTGGCTGCCTTGGCTGCCGTGGCTGCGTGGCTGCCGTGTTTGTCGTGTCTGTCGTGTCTGTCGTGTCTGTCGTGTCTGTCGTGTCTGTCGTGTCTGTCGTGTCTGTCGTGTCGTGTCGTGTCGTGTCGTGTCGTGTCGTGTCGTGTTGTGTCGTGTCGTGTCGTGGTGTCGTGTCGTGTCGTGTCGTGTCGTGTCGTGTCGTGTCGTGTCGTGTCGTGTCGTGTCCTGTCGTGTCGTGTCGTGTCGTGTCGTGTCGTGTCTGTCGTGTCGTGTCTGTCGTGTCGTGTCGTGTCGTGTCGTGTCGTGCCTGTCGTGTCTGTCGTGTCTGTCATGTCTGTCGTGTCTGTCGTGTCTGTCGTGTCGTGTCTGTCGTGTCTGTCGTGTCTGTCGTGTCGTGTCGTGTCTGTCGTGTCTGTCGTGTCTGTCGTGTCTGTCGTGTCTGTCGTGTCTGTCGTGTCTGTCGTGTCTGTCGTGTATGTCGTGTCGTGTCGTGTCGTGTCGTGTCTGTCGTGTCTGTCGTGTCTGTCGTGTCTGTCGTGTCTGTCGTGTCTGTCGTGTCTGTCGTGTCGTGTCGTGTCGTGTCGTGTCGTGTCGTGTCGTGTCGTGTCGTGTCGTGTCGTGTCGTGTCGTGTCTGTCGTGTCTGTCGTGTCTGTCGTGTCTGCCGTGTCTGTCGTGTCGTGTCTGTCGTGTCTGTCGTGTCTGTCGTGTCGTGTCTGTCGTGTCGTGTCTGTCGTGTCGTGTCTGTCGTGTCGTGTCTGTCGTGTCGTGTCTGTCGTGTCTGTCGTGTCGTGTCTGTCGTGTCTGTCGTGTCTGTCGTGTCTGCCGGGTCGTGTCTGTCGTGGCTGTCGTGGCTGTCGTGTCTGTCGTGGCTGTCGTGGCTGTCGTGGCTGTCGTGGCTGTCGTGGCTGTCGTGGCTGTCGTGGCTGGCGTGGCTGGCGTGGCTGGCGTGGCTGGCGTGGCTGGCGTGGCTGGCGTGGCCGGCGTGGCTGTCGTGTCGTGTCGTGTCGTGTCGTGTCGTGTCGTGTCGTGTCGTGTCGTGTCGTGTCGTGTCGTGTCGTGTCGTGTCGTGTCGTGTCGTGTCTGTCGTGTCGTGTCTGTCGTGTCTGTCGTGTCTGTCGTGTCTGTCGTGTCTGTCGTGTCTGTCGTGTCTGTCGTGTCTGTCGTGTCTGTCGTGTCTGTCGTGTCGTGTCTGTCGTGTCTGTCGTGTCTGTCGTGTCTGTCGTGTCTGTCGTGTCTGTCGTGTCGTGTCTGTCGTGTCTGTCGTGTCGTGTCTGTCGTGTCTGTCGTGTCTGTCGTGTCTGTCGTGTCTGTCGTGTCTGTCGTGTCGTGTCTGTCGTGTCTGTCGTGTCTGTCGTGTCGTGTATGTCGTGTCTGTCGTGTCGTGTCGTGTCGTGTCGTGTCGTGTCGTGTCGTGTCGTGTCGTGTCGTGTCGTGTCGTGTCTGTCGTGTGGTGTCGTGTCGTGTCTGTCGTGTCGTGCCTGTCGTGTCGTGTCTGTCGTGTCTGTCGTGTCTGTCGTGTCGTGTCTGTCGTGTCAGTCGTGTCAGTCGTGTCTGTCGTGTCTGTCGTGTCTGTCGTGTCTGTCGTGTCTGTCGTGTCTGTCGTGTCAGTCGTGTCTGTCGTGTCTGTCGTGTCTGTCGTGTCTGTCGTGTCGTGTCTGTCGTGTCTGTCGTGTCTGTCGTGTCGTGTCTGTCGTGTCGTGTCTGTCGTGTCTGTCGTGTCTGTCGTGTCGTGTCTGTCGTGTCTGTCGTGTCTGTCGTGTATGTCGTGTCTGTCGTGTCTGTCGTGTCTGTCGTGTCTGTCGTGTCTGTCGTGTCGTGTCTGTCGTGTCTGTCGTGTCTGTCGTGTCTGTCGTGTATGTCGTGTCTGTCGTGTCTGTCGTGTCTGTCGTGTCTGTCGTGTCGTGTCTGTCGTGTCGTGTCTGTCGTGTCTGTCGTGTCTGTCGTGTCGTGTCTGTCGTGTCTGTCGTGTCTGTCGTGTATGTCGTGTCTGTCGTGTCTGTCGTGTCTGTCGTGTCTGTCGTGTCTGTCGTGTCTGTCGTGTCTGTCGTGTCGTGTCTGTCGTGTCTGTCGTGTCTGTCGTGTCGTGTCTGTCGTGTCGTGTCTGTCGTGTCTGTCGTGTCTGTCGTGTCTGTCGTGTCTGTCGTGTCTGTCGTGTCGTGTCTGTCGTGTCTGTCGTGTCTGTCGTGTATGTCGTGTCTGTCGTGTCTGTCGTGTCTGTCGTGTCTGTCGTGTCTGTCGTGTCGTGTCTGTCGTGTCTGTCGTGTCGTGTCTGTCGTGTCGTGTCTGTCGTGTCTGTCGTGTCTGTCGTGTCGTGTCTGTCGTGTCTGTCGTGTCTGTCGTGTCTGTCGTGTCTGTCGTGTATGTCGTGTCTGTCGTGTCGTGTCGTGTCTGTCGCGTCTGTCGCGTCTGTCGCGTCTGTCGTGTCGTGTCTGTCGTGTCTGTCGTGTCTTTCGTGTCTGTCGTGTCTGTCGTGTCGTGGCTGTCGTGGCTGTCGTGGCTGTCGTGGCTGTCGTGGCTGTCGTGGCTGTCGTGGCTGTCGTGGCTGTCGTGGCTGTCGTGGCTGTCGTGGCTGCCGTGGCTGCCGTGGCTGCCGTGGCTGCCGTGGCTGCCGTGTCTGCCGTGTCTGCCGTGTCTGTCGTGTCTGTCGTGTCTGTCGTGTCTGTCGTGTCTGTCGTGTCGTGTCGTGTCGTGTCGTGTCGTGTCGTGTCGTGTCGTGTCGTGTCGTGTCGTGTCGTGTCGTGTCGTGTCGTGTCGTGTCGTGTCGTGTCTGTCGTGTCTGTCGTGTCGTGTCGTGTCGTGTCATGGTGTCGTGTCGTGTCGTGTCTGTCGTGTCTGTCGTGTCTGTCGTGTCTGTCGTGTCGTGTCGTGTCGTGTCGTGTCGTGTCGTGTCGTGTCGTGTCGTGTCGTGTCGTGTCGTGTCTGTCGTGTCTGTCGTGTCTTTCGTGTCTGTCGTGTCTGTCGTGTCGTGTCTGTCGTGTCTGTCGTGTCTGTCGTGTCTGTCGTGTCTGTCGTGTCTGTCGTGTCGTGTCTGTCGTGTCGCGTCTGTCGTGTCGTGTCTGTCGTGTCTGTCGTGTCTGTCGTGTCTGTCGTGTCGTGTCTGTCGTGTCTGTCGTGTCTGTCGTGTCTGCCGTGTCGTGTCTGTCGTGGCTGTCGTGGCTGTCGTGTCTGTCGTGGCTGTCGTGGCTGTCGTGGCTGTCGTGGCTGGCGTGGCTGGCGTGGCTGGCGTGGCTGGCGTGGCTGGCGTGGCTGGCGTGGCTGGCGTGGCCGGCGTGGCTGTCGTGTCGTGTCGTGTCGTGTCGTGTCGTGTCGTGTCGTGTCGTGTCGTGTCGTGTCGTGTCGTGTCGTGTCGTGTCGTGTCGTGTCGTGTCGTATCGTGTCGTGTCGTGTCGTGTCGTGTCGTGTCGTGTCTGTCGTGTCGTGTCTGTCGTGTCTGTCGTGTCTGTCGTGTCTGTCGTGTCTGTCGTGTCTGTCGTGTCGTGTCTGTCGTGTCTGTCGTGTCTGTCGTGTCTGTCGTGTCTGTCGTGTCGTGTCTGTCGTGTCTGTTGTGTCGTGTCGTGTCGTGTCGTGTCGTGTCTGTCGTGTCGTGTCTGTCGTGTCGTGTCTGTCGTGTCTGTCGTGTCTGTCGTGTCTGTCGTGTCTGTCGTGTCTGTCGTGTCTGTCGTGTCGTGTCTGTCGTGTCTGTCGTGTCTGTCGTGTCTGTCGTGTCTGTCGTGTCTGTCGTGTCGTGTCTGTCGTGTCGTGTCGTGTCGTGTCGTGTCGTGTCGTGTCGTGTCGTGTCGTGTCGTGTCGTGTCGTGTCGTGTCGTGTCTGTCGTGTCGTGTCGTGTCGTGTCTGTCGTGTCGTGTCTGTCGTGTCTGTCGTGTCTGTCGTGTCTGTCGTGTCTGTCGTGTCTGTCGTGTCGTGTCTGTCGTGTCTGTCGTGTCTGTCGTGTCTGTCGTGTATGTCGTGTCTGTCGTGTCTGTCGTGTCTGTCGTGTCTGTCGTGTCTGTCGTGTCTGTCGTGTCTGTCGTGTCTGTCGTGTCTGTCGTGTCGTGTCTGTCGTGTCGTGTCTGTCGTGTCTGTCGTGTCTGTCGTGTCGTGCCTGTCGTGTCTGTCGTGTCTGTCGTGTCTGTCGTGTCTGTCGTGTCTGTCGTGTCTGTCGTGTCTGTCGTGTCTGTCGTGTCGTGTCTGTCGTGTCGTGTCTGTCGTGTCGTGTCTGTCGTGTCTGTCGTGTCGTGTCTGTCGTGTCTGTCGTGTCTGTCGTGTCTGCCGTGTCGTGTCTGTCGTGGCTGTCGTGGCTGTCGTGTCTGTCGTGGCTGTCGTGGCTGTCGTGGCTGGCGTGGCTGGCGTGGCTGGCGTGGCTGGCGTGGCTGGCGTGGCTGGCGTGGCTGGCGTGGCTGGCGTGGCTGGCGTGGCTGGCGTGGCTGGCGTGGCTGGCGTGGCTGGCGTGGCTGGCGTGGCTGGCGTGGCTGGCGTGGCTGGCGTGGCTGGCGTGGCTGGCGTGGCTGGCGTGGCTGGCGTGGCTGTCGTGTCGTGTCGTGTCGTGTCGTGTCGTGTCGTGTCGTGTCGTGTCGTGTCGTGTCGTGTCGTGTCGTGTCGTGTCGTGTCGTGTCGTGTCGTGTCGTGTCGTGTCGTGTCGTGTCGTGTCTGTCGTGTCTGTCGTGTCTGTCGTGTCTGTCGTGTCGTGTCTGTCGTGTCTGTCGTGTCTGTCGTGTCTGTCGTGTATGTCGTGTCTGTCGTGTCTGTCGTGTCTGTCGTGTCTGTCGTGTCTGTCGTGTCTGTCGTGTCTGTCGTGTCTGTCGTGTCTGTCGTGTCGTGTCTGTAGTGTCTGTCGTGTCGTGTCTGTCGTGTCGTGTCTGTCGTGTCTGTCGTGTCTGTCGTGTCGTGTCTGTCGTGTCTGTCGTGTCTGTCGTGTATGTCGTGTCTGTCGTGTCTGTCGTGTCTGTCGTGTCTGTCGTGTCGTGTCTGTCGTGTCGTGTCTGTCGTGTCTGTCGTGTCTGTCGTGTCGTGTCTGTCGTGTCTGTCGTGTCTGTCGTGTATGTCGTGTCTGTCGTGTCTGTCGTGTCTGTCGTGTCTGTCGTGTCTGTCGTGTCGTGTCTGTCGTGTCTGTCGTGTCTGTCGTGTCGTGTCTGTCGTGTCGTGTCTGTCGTGTCTGTCGTGTCTGTCGTGTCGTGTCTGTCGTGTCTGTCGTGTCTGTCGTGTATGTCGTGTCTGTCGTGTCTGTCGTGTCTGTCGTGTCTGTCGTGTCTGTCGTGTCTGTCGTGTCGTGTCTGTCGTGTCTGTCGTGTCGTGTCTGTCGTGTCGTGTCTGTCGTGTCTGTCGTGTCTGTCGTGTCGTGTCTGTCGTGTCTGTCGTGTCTGTCGTGTCTGTCGTGTCTGTCGTGTCGTGTCGTGTCTGTCGCGTCTGTCGCGTCTGTCGCGTCTGTCGTGTCGTGTCTGTCGTGTCTGTCGTGTCTGTCGTGTCGTGGCTGTCGTGGCTGTCGTGGCTGTCGTGGCTGTCGTGGCTGTCGTGGCTGTCGTGGCTGTCGTGGCTGTCGTGGCTGTCGTGGCTGTCGTGGCTGTTGTGGCTGTCGTGGCTGCCGTGGCTGCCGTGGCTGCCGTGGCTGCCGTGGCTGCCGTGGCTGCCGTGGCTGCCGTGGATGCCGTGGCTGCCGTGGCTGCCGTGGCTGCCTTGGCTGCCGTGGCTGCGTGGCTGCCGTGTTTGTCGTGTCTGTCGTGTCTGTCGTGTCTGTCGTGTCTGTCGTGTCTGTCGTGTCTGTCGTGTCTGTCGTGTCGTGTCGTGTCGTGTCGTGTCGTGTCGTGTCGTGTTGTGTCGTGTCGTGTCGTGGTGTCGTGTCGTGTCGTGTCGTGTCGTGTCGTGTCGTGTCGTGTCGTGTCGTGTCGTGTCGTGTCGTGTCGTGTCGTGTCGTGTCGTGTCGTGTCTGTCGTGTCGTGTCTGTCGTGTCGTGTCGTGTCGTGTCGTGTCGTGCCTGTCGTGTCTGTCGTGTCTGTCATGTCTGTCGTGTCTGTCGTGTCTGTCGTGTCGTGTCTGTCGTGTCTGTCGTGTCTGTCGTGTCGTGTCGTGTCTGTCGTGTCTGTCGTGTCTGTCGTGTCTGTCGTGTCTGTCGTGTCTGTCGTGTCTGTCGTGTCTGTCGTGTATGTCGTGTCGTGTCGTGTCGTGTCGTGTCTGTCGTGTCTGTCGTGTCTGTCGTGTCTGTCGTGTCTGTCGTGTCTGTCGTGTCTGTCGTGTCTGTCGTGTCGTGTCGTGTCGTGTCGTGTCGTGTCGTGTCGTGTCGTGTCGTGTCGTGTCGTGTCGTGTCGTGTCTGTCGTGTCTGTCGTGTCTGTCGTGTCTGCCGTGTCTGTCGTGTCGTGTCTGTCGTGTCTGTCGTGTCTGTCGTGTCGTGTCTGTCGTGTCGTGTCTGTCGTGTCGTGTCTGTCGTGTCGTGTCTGTCGTGTCGTGTCTGTCGTGTCTGTCGTGTCGTGTCTGTCGTGTCTGTCGTGTCTGTCGTGTCTGCCGGGTCGTGTCTGTCGTGGCTGTCGTGGCTGTCGTGTCTGTCGTGGCTGTCGTGGCTGTCGTGGCTGTCGTGGCTGTCGTGGCTGTCGTGGCTGTCGTGGCTGTCGTGGCTGTCGTGGCTGGCGTGGCTGGCGTGGCTGGCGTGGCTGGCGTGGCTGGCGTGGCTGGCGTGGCCGGCGTGGCTGTCGTGTCGTGTCGTGTCGTGTCGTGTCGTGTCGTGTCGTGTCGTGTCGTGTCGTGTCGTGTCGTGTCGTGTCGTGTCGTGTCGTGTCGTGTCTGTCGTGTCGTGTCTGTCGTGTCTGTCGTGTCTGTCGTGTCTGTCGTGTCTGTCGTGTCTGTCGTGTCTGTCGTGTCTGTCGTGTCTGTCGTGTCTGTCGTGTCTGTCGTGTCGTGTCTGTCGTGTCTGTCGTGTCTGTCGTGTCTGTCGTGTCTGTCGTGTCTGTCGTGTCTGTCGTGTCTGTCGTGTCTGTCGTGTCGTGTCTGTCGTGTCTGTTGTGTCGTGTCGTGTCGTGTCGTGTCATGTCTGTCGTGTCGTGTCTGTCGTGTCGTGTCTGTCGTGTCGTGTCTGTCGTGTCTGTCGTGTCTGTCGTGTCTGTCGTGTCTGTCGTGTCGTGTCTGTCGTGTCTGTCGTGTCTGTCGTGTCTGTCGTGTCTGTCGTGTCTGTCGTGTCTGTCGTGTCTGTCGTGTCTGTCGTGTCTGTCGTGTCTGTCGTGTCGTGTCTGTCGTGTCGTGTCGTGTCGTGTCGTGTCGTGTCGTGTCGTGTCGTGTCGTGTCGTGTCGTGTCGTGTCGTGTCGTGTCGTGTCGTGTCGTGTCTGTCGTGTCGTGTCGTGTCGTGTCTGTCGTGTCGTGTCTGTCGTGTCTGTCGTGTCTGTCGTGTCTGTCGTGTCTGTCGTGTCTGTCGTGTCGTGTCTGTCGTGTCTGTCGTGTCTGTCGTGTCTGTCGTGTCTGTCGTGTATGTCGTATCTGTCGTGTCTGTCGTGTCTGTCGTGTCTGTCGTGTCTGTCGTGTCTGTCGTGTCTGTCGTGTCTGTCGTGTCGTGTCTGTCGTGTCTGTCGTGTCGTGTCTGTCGTGTCGTGTCTGTCGTGTCGTGTCTGTCGTGTCTGTCGTGTCTGTCGTGTCTGTCGTGTCTGTCGTGTCTGTCGTGTCTGTCGTGTCTGTCGTGTCGTGTCTGTCGTGTCGTGTCTGTCGTGTCGTGTCTGTCGTGTCTGTCGTGTCGTGTCTGTCGTGTCTGTCGTGTCTGTCGTGTCTGCCGTGTCGTGTCTGTCGTGGCTGTCGTGGCTGTCGTGTCTGTCGTGGCTGTCGTGGCTGTCGTGGCTGTCGTGGCTGTCGTGGCTGTCGTGGCTGTCGTGGCTGGCGTGGCTGGCGTGGCTGGCGTGGCTGGCGTGGCTGGCGTGGCTGGCGTGGCTGGCGTGGCTGGCGTGGCTGGCGTGGCTGGCGTGGCTGGCGTGGCTGGCGTGGCTGGCGTGGCTGGCGTGGCTGGCGTGGCTGGCGTGTCTGTCGTGTCGTGTCGTGTCGTGTCGTGTCGTGTCGTGTCGTGTCGTGTCGTGTCGTGTCGTGTCGTGTCGTGTCTGTCGTGTCTGTCGTGTCTGTCGTGTCTGTCGTGTCGTGTCTGTCGTGTCTGTCGTGTCTGTCGTGTCGGTCGTGTATGTCGTGTATGTCGTGTCTGTCGTGTCTGTCGTGTCTGTCGTGTCTGTCGTGTCTGTCGTGTCTGTCGTGTCTGTCGTGTCGTGTCTGTCGTGTCTGTCGTGTCGTGTCTGTCGTGTCGTGTCTGTCGTGTCTGTCGTGTCTGTCGTGTCGTGTCTGTCGTGTCTGTCGTGTCTGTCGTGTATGTCGTGTCTGTCGTGTATGTCGTGTCTGTCGTGTCTGTCGTGTCGTGTCTGTCGTGTCGTGTATGTCGTGTCTGTCGTGTCTGTCGTGTCGTGTCTGTCGTGTCTGTCGTGTCTGTCGTGTATGTCGTGTCTCTCGTGTCTGTCGTGTCTGTCGTGTCTGTCGTGTCGTGTCTGTCGTGTCTGTCGTGTCTGTCGTGTCGTGTCTGTCGTGTCGTGTCTGTCGTGTCTGTCGTGTCTGTCGTGTCGTGTCTGTCGTGTCTGTCGTGTCTGTCGTGTATGTCGTGTCTGTCGTGTCTGTCGTGTCTGTCGTGTCTGTCGTGTCTGTCGTGTCTGTCGTGTCGTGTCTGTCGTGTCTGTCGTGTCGTGTCTGTCGTGTCGTGTCTGTCGTGTCTGTCGTGTCTGTCGTGTCGTGTCTGTCGTGTCTGTCGTGTCTGTCGTGTCTGTCGTGTCTGTCGTGTCGTGTCGTGTCTGTCGCGTCTGTCGCGTCTGTCGCGTCTGTCGTGTCGTGTCTGTCGTGTCGTGGCTGTCGTGGCTGTCGTGGCTGTCGTGGCTGTCGTGGCTGTCGTGGCTGTCGTGGCTGTCGTGGCTGTCGTGGCTGTCGTGTCTGTCGTGTCTGTCGTGTCTGTCGTGTCGTGTCTGTCGTGTCTGTCGTGTCTGTCGTGTCTGTCGTGTATGTCGTGTCTGTCGTGTCTGTCGTGTCTGTCGTGTCTGTCGTGTCTGTCGTGTCTGTCGTGTCTGTCGTGTCTGTCGTGTCGTGTCTGTCGTGTCTGTCGTGTCGTGTCTGTCGTGTCGTGTCTGTCGTGTCTGTCGTGTCTGTCGTGTCGTGCCTGTCGTGTCTGTCGTGTCTGTCGTGTCTGTCGTGTCTGTCGTGTCTGTCGTGTCTGTCGTGTCTGTCGTGTCTTTCGTGTCTGTCGTGTCTGTCGTGTCTGTCGTGTCGTGTCTGTCGTGTCGTGTCTGTCGTGTCGTGTCTGTCGTGTCTGTCGTGTCGTGTCTGTCGTGTCTGTCGTGTCTGTCGTGTCTGCCGTGTCGTGTCTGTCGTGGCTGTCGTGGCTGTCGTGTCTGTCGTGGCTGTCGTGGCTGTCGTGGCTGTCGTGGCTGTCGTGGCTGGCGTGGCTGGCGTGGCTGGCGTGGCTGGCGTGGCTGGCGTGGCTGGCGTGGCTGGCGTGGCTGGCGTGGCTGGCGTGGCTGGCGTGGCTGGCGTGGCTGGCGTGGCTGGCGTGGCTGGCGTGGCTGGCGTGGCTGGCGTGTCGTGTCGTGTCGTGTCGTGTCGTGTCGTGTCGTGTCGTGTCGTGTCGTGTCGTGTCGTGTCGTGTCGTGTCGTGTCGTGTCGTGTCGTGTCTGTCGTGTCTGTCGTGTCTGTCGTGTCGTGTCTGTCGTGTCTGTCGTGTCTGTCGTGTCTGTCGTGTATGTCGTGTCTGTCGTGTCTGTCGTGTCTGTCGTGTCTGTCGTGTCTGTCGTGTCTGTCGTGTCTGTCGTGTCGTGTCTGTCGTGTCTGTCGTGTCGTGTCTGTCGTGTCGTGTCTGTCGTGTCTGTCGTGTCTGTCGTGTCGTGTCTGTCGTGTCTGTCGTGTCTGTCGTGTATGTCGTGTCTGTCGTGTCTGTCGTGTCTGTCGTGTCTGTCGTGTCGTGTCTGTCGTGTCGTGTCTGTCGTGTCTGTCGTGTCTGTCGTGTCGTGTCTGTCGTGTCTGTCGTGTCTGTCGTGTATGTCGTGTCTGTCGTGTCTGTCGTGTCTGTCGTGTCTGTCGTGTCTGTCGTGTCGTGTCTGTCGTGTCTGTCGTGTCTGTCGTGTCGTGTCTGTCGTGTCGTGTCTGTCGTGTCTGTCGTGTCTGTCGTGTCGTGTCTGTCGTGTCTGTCGTGTCTGTCGTGTCTGTCGTGTCTGTCGTGTCTGTCGTGTCTGTCGTGTCTGTCGTGTCTGTCGTGTCGTGTCTGTCGTGTCTGTCGTGTCGTGTCTGTCGTGTCGTGTCTGTCGTGTCTGTCGTGTCGTGTCTGTCGTGTCGTGTCTGTCGTGTCTGTCGTGTCTGTCGTGTCGTGTCTGTCGTGTCTGTCGTGTCTGTCGTGTCTGTCGTGTCTGTCGTGTCGTGTCGTGTCTGTCGCGTCTGTCGCGTCTATCGCGTCTGTCGTGTCGTGTCTGTCGTGTCTGTCGTGTCTGTCGTGTCGTGGCTGTCGTGGCTGTCGTGGCTGTTGTGGCTGTCGTGGCTGCCGTGGCTGCCGTGGCTGCCGTGGCTGCCGTGGCTGCCGTGGCTGCCGTGGATGCCGTGGCTGCCGTGGCTGCCGTGGCTGCCTTGGCTGCCGTGGCTGCGTGGCTGCCGTGTCTGTCGTGTCTGTCGTGTCTGTCGTGTCTGTCGTGTCTGTCGTGTCTGTCGTGTCTGTCGTCTCTGTCGTGTCTGTCGTGTCTGTCGTGTCGTGTCTGTCGTGTCGTGTCTGTCGTGTCGTGTCTGTCGTGTCGTGTCTGTCGTGTCTGTCGTGTCTGTCGTGTCTGTCGTGTCTGTTGTGTCTGTCGTGTCTGTCGTGTCGTGTCTGTCGTGTCGTGTCTGTCGTGTCGTGTCTGTCGTGTCTGTCGTGTCGTGTCTGTCGTGTCTGTCGTGTCTGTCGTGTCTGCCGTGTCGTGTCTGTCGTGGCTGTCGTGGCTGTCGTGTCTGTCGTGGCTGTCGTGGCTGTCGTGGCTGTCGTGGCTGTCGTGGCTGTCGTGGCTGTCGTGGCTGTCGTGGCTGTCGTGGCTGGCGTGGCTGGCGTGGCTGGCGTGGCTGGCGTGGCTGGCGTGGCTGGCGTGGCTGGCGTGGCTGGCGTGGCTGGCGTGGCTGGCGTGGCTGGCGTGGCTGGCGTGGCTGGCGTGGCTGGCGTGGCTGGCGTGGCTGGCGTGGCTGGCGTGGCTGGCGTGGCTGGCGTGGCTGGCGTGGCTGGCGTGGCTGGCGTGGCTGGCGTGGCTGGCGTGGCTGGCGTGTCTGTCGTGTCGTGTCGTGTCGTGTCGTGTCGTGTCGTGTCGTGTCGTGTCGTGTCGTGTCGTGTCGTGTCGTGTCGTGTCGTGTCGTGTCTGTCGTGTCTGTCGTGTCTGTCGTGTCTGTCGTGTCGTGTCTGTCGTGTCTGTCGTGTCTGTCGTGTCTGTCGTGTATGTCGTGTCTGTCGTGTCTGTCGTGTCTGTCGTGTCTGTCGTGTCTGTCGTGTCTGTCGTGTCGTGTCTGTCGTGTCTGTCGTGTCTGTCGTGTCGTGTCTGTCGTGTCGTGTCTGTCGTGTCGTGTCTGTCGTGTCTGTCGTGTCTGTCGTGTCTGTCGTGTCGTGTCTGTCGTGTCTGTCGTGTCTGTCGTGTATGTCGTGTCTGTCGTGTCTGTCGTGTCTGTCGTGTCTGTCGTGTCTGTCGTGTCGTGTCTGTCGTGTCTGTCGTGTCTGTCGTGTCTGTCGTGTCTGTCGTGTCGTGTCTGTCGTGTATGTCGTGTATGTCGTGTCGTGTCTGTCGTGTCTGTCGTGTCTGTCGTGTATGTCGTGTCTGTCGTGTCTGTCGTATCGTGTCTGTCGTGTCTGTCGTGTCTGTCGTGTCGTGTCTGTCGTGTCGTGTCTGTCGTGTCTGTCGTGTCTGTCGTGTCTGTCGTGTCGTGTCTGTCGTGTCGTGTCTGTCGTGTCTGTCGTGTCTGTCGTGTCGTGTCTGTCGTGTCTGTCGTGTCTGTCGTGTCTGTCGTGTCTGTCGTGTCTGTCGTGTCTGTCGTGTCTGTCGTGTCGTGTCGTGTCTGTCGCGTCTGTCGCGTCTGTCGCGTCTGTCGTGTCGTGTCTGTCGTGTCTGTCGTGTCTGTCGTGGCTGTCGTGGCTGTCGTGGCTGTCGTGGCTGTCGTGGCTGTCGTGGCTGTCGTGTCTGTCGTGTCTGTCGTGTCTGTCGTGTCTGTCGTGTCTGTCGTGTCTGTCGTGTCTGTCGTGTCTGTCGTGTCTGTCGTGTCGTGTCGTGTCTGTCGTGTCTGTCGTGTCTGTCGTGTCTGTCGTGTCGTGTCGTGTCGTGTCGTGTCGTGTCGTGTCGTGTCGTGTCGTGTCGTGTCGTGTCTGTCGTGTCTGTCGGGTCTGTCGTGTCTGTCGTGTCTGTCGTGTCTGTCGTGTCTGTCGTGTCTGTCGTGTCGTGTCTGTCGTGTCTGTCGTGTCTGTCGTGTCTGTCGTGTCTGTCGTGTCGTGTCTGTCGTGTCGTGTCTGTCGTGTCGTGTCTGTCGTGTCTGTCGTGTCTGTCGTGTCGTGTCTGTCGTGTCTGTCGTGTCTGTCGTGTCTGCCGTGTCGTGTCTGTCGTGGCTGTCGTGGCTGTCGTGTCTGTCGTGTCGTGTCTGTCGTGTCTGTCGTGTCTGTCGTGTCTGTCGTGTCTGTCGTGTCTGTCGTGTCTGTCGTGTCGTGTCTGTCGTGTCGTGTCTGTCGTGTCGTGTCTGTCGTGTCTGTCGTGTCGTGTCTGTCGTGTCTGTCGTGTCTGTCGTGTCTGCCGTGTCGTGTCTGTCGTGGCTGTCGTGGCTGTCGTGTCTGTCGTGGCTGTCGTGGCTGTCGTGGCTGTCGTGGCTGTCGTGGCTGTCGTGTCGTGTCGTGTCGTGTCGTGTCGTGTCGTGTCGTGTCGTGTCGTGTCGTGTCGTGTCGTGTCGTGTCGTGTCTGTCGTGTCGTGTCTGTCGTGTCTGTCGTGTCGTGTCTGTCGTGTCTGTCGTGTCTGTCGTGTCTGTCGTGTCTGTCGTGTCGTGTCTGTCGTGTCTGTCGTGTCTGTCGTGTCGTGTCTGTCGTGTCTGTCGTGTCTGTCGTGTCGTGTCGTGTCGTGTCGTGTCGTGTCGTGTCGTGTCGTGTCGTGTCGTGTTGTGTCGTGTCGTGTCTGTCGTGTCGTGTCGTGTCGTGTCGTGTCTGTCGTGTCGTGTCTGTCGTGTCGTGTCTGTCGTGTCTGTTGTGTCTGTCGTGTCGTGTCTGTCGTGTCTGTCGTGTCTGTCGTGTCTGTCGTGTCTGTCGTGTCTGTCGTGTCTGTCGTGTCGTGGCTGTCGTGGCTGTCGTGGCTGTCGTGGCTGTCGTGGCTGTCGTGGCTGTCGTGGCTGTCGTGGCTGTCGTGGCTGGCGTGGCTGGCGTGGCTGGCGTGGCTGGCGTGGCTGGCGTGGCTGGCGTGGCTGGCGTGGCTGGCGTGGCTGGCGTGGCTGGCGTGGCTGGCGTGGCTGGCGTGGCTGGCGTGGCTGTCGTGTCGTGTCGTGTCGTGTCGTGTCATGTCGTGTCGTGTCGTGTCGTGTCTGTCGTGTCGTGTCTGTCGTGTCTGTCGTGTCGTGTCTGTCGTGTATGTCGTGTCTGTCGTGTCTGTCGTGTCGTGTCTGTCGTGTCTGTCGTGTCTGTCGTGTCGTGTCTGTCGTGTCTGTCGTGTCGTGTCGTGTCGTGTCGTGTCGTGTCGTGTCGTGTCGTGTCGTGTCGTGTCGTGTCGTGTCGTCTCTGTCGTGTCGTGTCGTGTCGTGTCTGTCGTGTCGTGTCTGTCGTGTCGTGTCTGTCGTGTCTGTCGTGTCTGTCGTGTCGTGTCTGTCGTGTCTGTCGTGTCGTGTCTGTCGTGTCTGTCGTGTCTGTCGTGTCTGTCGTGTCTGTCGTGTCTGTCGTGTCTGTCGTGTCTGTCGTGTCTGTCGTGTCTGTCGTGTCGTGTCTGTCGTGTCTGTCGTGTCGTGTCTGTCGTGTCGTGTCTGTCGTGTCTGTCGTGTCGTGTCTGTCGTGTCGTGTCTGTCGTGTCGTGTCTGTCGTGTCTGTCGTGTCTGTCGTGTCGTGTCTGTCGTGTCTGTCGTGTCTGTCATGTCTGTCGTGTCTGTCGTGTCGTGTCGTGTCTGTCGCGTCTGTCGCGTCTATCGCGTCTGTCGTGTCGTGTCTGTCGTGTCTGTCGTGTCTGTCGTGTCGTGGCTGTCGTGGCTGTCGTGGCTGTCGTGGCTGTCGTGGCTGTCGTGGCTGTCGTGGCTGTCGTGGCTGTCGTGGCTGTCGTGGCTGTCGTGGCTGTCGTGGCTGTCGTGGCTGTTGTGGCTGTCGTGGCTGCCGTGGCTGCCGTGGCTGCCGTGGCTGCCGTGGCTGCCGTGGCTGCCGTGGCTGCCGTGGCTGCCGTGGATGCCGTGGCTGCCGTGGCTGCCGTGGCTGCCTTGGCTGCCGTGGCTGCGTGGCTGCCGTGTCTGTCGTGTCTGTCGTGTCTGTCGTGTCTGTCGTGTCTGTCGTGTCTGTCGTGTCTGTCGTCTCTGTCGTGTCTGTCGTGTCTGTCGTGTCGTGTCTGTCGTGTCGTGTCTGTCGTGTCGTGTCTGTCGTGTCTGTCGTGTCTGTCGTGTCTGTCGTGTCTGTCGTGTCTGTCGTGTCTGTCGTGTCTGTCGTGTCTGTCGTGTCTGTCGTGTCGTGTCTGTCGTGTCGTGTCTGTCGTGTCGTGTCTGTCGTGTCTGTCGTGTCGTGTCTGTCGTGTCTGTCGTGTCTGTCGTGTCTGCCGTGTCGTGTCTGTCGTGGCTGTCGTGGCTGTCGTGTCTGTCGTGGCTGTCGTGGCTGTCGTGGCTGTCGTGGCTGTCGTGGCTGTCGTGGCTGTCGTGGCTGGCGTGGCTGGCGTGGCTGGCGTGGCTGGCGTGGCTGGCGTGGCTGGCGTGGCTGGCGTGGCTGGCGTGGCTGGCGTGGCTGGCGTGGCTGGCGTGGCTGGCGTGGCTGGCGTGGCTGGCGTGGCTGGCGTGGCTGGCGTGGCTGGCGTGTCGTGTCGTGTCGTGTCGTGTCGTGTCGTGTCGTGTCGTGTCGTGTCGTGTCGTGTCGTGTCGTGTCTGTCGTGTCTGTCGTGTCTGTCGTGTCTGTCGTGTCTGTCGTGTCGTGTCTGTCGTGTCTGTCGTGTCTGTCGTGTCGGTCGTGTATGTCGTGTCTGTCGTGTCTGTCGTGTCTGTCGTGTCTGTCGTGTCTGTCGTGTCTGTCGTGTCGTGTCTGTCGTGTCTGTCGTGTCGTGTCTGTCGTGTCGTGTCTGTCGTGTCTGTCGTGTCTGTCGTGTCGTGTCTGTCGTGTCTGTCGTGTCTGTCGTGTATGTCGTGTCTGTCGTGTATGTCGTGTCTGTCGTGTCTGTCGTGTCGTGTCTGTCGTGTCGTGTCTGTCGTGTCTGTCGTGTCTGTCGTGTCGTGTCTGTCGTGTCTGTCGTGTCTGTCGTGTATGTCGTGTCTCTCGTGTCTGTCGTGTCTGTCGTGTCTGTCGTGTCGTGTCTGTCGTGTCTGTCGTGTCTGTCGTGTCGTGTCTGTCGTGTCGTGTCTGTCGTGTCTGTCGTGTCTGTCGTGTCGTGTCTGTCGTGTCTGTCGTGTCTGTCGTGTATGTCGTGTCTGTCGTGTCTGTCGTGTCTGTCGTGTCTGTCGTGTCGTGTCTGTCGTGTCGTGTCTGTCGTGTCGTGTCTGTCGTGTCTGTCGTGTCTGTCGTGTCGTGTCTGTCGTGTCTGTCGTGTCTGTCGTGTCTGTCGTGTCTGTCGTGTCGTGTCGTGTCTGTCGCGTCTGTCGCGTCTGTCGCGTCTGTCGTGTCGTGTCTGTCGTGTCTGTCGTGTCTGTCGTGTCGTGGCTGTCGTGGCTGTCGTGGCTGTCGTGGCTGTCGTGGCTGTCGTGGCTGTCGTGGCTGTCGTGGCTGTCGTGGCTGTCGTGTCTGTCGTGTCTGTCGTGTCGTGTCTGTCGTGTCTGTCGTGTCTGTCGTGTCTGTCGTGTATGTCGTGTCTGTCGTGTCTGTTGTGTCTGTCGTGTCTGTCGTGTCTGTCGTGTCTGTCGTGTCTGTCGTGTCTGTCGTGTCTGTCGTGTCTGTCGTGTCGTGTCTGTCGTGTCTGTCGTGTCGTGTCTGTCGTGTCGTGTCTGTCGTGTCTGTCGTGTCTGTCGTGTCGTGCCTGTCGTGTCTGTCGTGTCTGTCGTGTCTGTCGTGTCTGTCGTGTCTGTCGTGTCTGTCGTGTCTGTCGTGTCTGTCGTGTCTGTCGTGTCGTGTCTGTCGTGTCGTGTCTGTCGTGTCGTGTCTGTCGTGTCTGTCGTGTCGTGTCTGTCGTGTCGTGTCTGTCGTGTCGTGTCTGTCGTGTCTGTCGTGTCTGTCGTGTCGTGTCTGTCGTGTCTGTCGTGTCTGTCGTGTCTGTCGTGTCTGTCGTGTCGTGTCGTGTCTGTCGCGTCTGTCGCGTCTATCGCGTCTGTCGTGTCGTGTCTGTCGTGTCTGTCGTGTCTGTCGTGTCGTGGCTGTCGTGGCTGTCGTGGCTGTCGTGGCTGTCGTGGCTGTCGTGGCTGTCGTGGCTGTCGTGGCTGTCGTGGCTGTCGTGGCTGTCGTGGCTGTCGTGGCTGTTGTGGCTGTCGTGGCTGCCGTGGCTGCCGTGGCTGCCGTGGCTGCCGTGGCTGCCGTGGCTGCCGTGGCTGCCGTGGCTGCCGTGGATGCCGTGGCTGCCGTGGCTGCCGTGGCTGCCTTGGCTGCCGTGGCTGCGTGGCTGCCGTGTCTGTCGTGTCTGTCGTGTCTGTCGTGTCTGTCGTGTCTGTCGTGTCTGTCGTGTCTGTCGTCTCTGTCGTGTCTGTCGTGTCTGTCGTGTCGTGTCTGTCGTGTCGTGTCTGTCGTGTCGTGTCTGTCGTGTCTGTCGTGTCTGTCGTGTCTGTCGTGTCTGTCGTGTCTGTCGTGTCTGTCGTGTCTGTCGTGTCTGTCGTGTCTGTCGTGTCGTGTCTGTCGTGTCGTGTCTGTCGTGTCGTGTCTGTCGTGTCTGTCGTGTCGTGTCTGTCGTGTCTGTCGTGTCTGTCGTGTCTGCCGTGTCGTGTCTGTCGTGGCTGTCGTGGCTGTCGTGTCTGTCGTGGCTGTCGTGGCTGTCGTGGCTGTCGTGGCTGTCGTGGCTGTCGTGGCTGTCGTGGCTGGCGTGGCTGGCGTGGCTGGCGTGGCTGGCGTGGCTGGCGTGGCTGGCGTGGCTGGCGTGGCTGGCGTGGCTGGCGTGGCTGGCGTGGCTGGCGTGGCTGGCGTGGCTGGCGTGGCTGGCGTGGCTGGCGTGGCTGGCGTGGCTGGCGTGTCGTGTCGTGTCGTGTCGTGTCGTGTCGTGTCGTGTCGTGTCGTGTCGTGTCGTGTCGTGTCGTGTCTGTCGTGTCTGTCGTGTCTGTCGTGTCTGTCGTGTCTGTCGTGTCGTGTCTGTCGTGTCTGTCGTGTCTGTCGTGTCGGTCGTGTATGTCGTGTCTGTCGTGTCTGTCGTGTCTGTCGTGTCTGTCGTGTCTGTCGTGTCTGTCGTGTCGTGTCTGTCGTGTCTGTCGTGTCGTGTCTGTCGTGTCGTGTCTGTCGTGTCTGTCGTGTCTGTCGTGTCGTGTCTGTCGTGTCTGTCGTGTCTGTCGTGTATGTCGTGTCTGTCGTGTATGTCGTGTCTGTCGTGTCTGTCGTGTCGTGTCTGTCGTGTCGTGTCTGTCGTGTCTGTCGTGTCTGTCGTGTCGTGTCTGTCGTGTCTGTCGTGTCTGTCGTGTATGTCGTGTCTCTCGTGTCTGTCGTGTCTGTCGTGTCTGTCGTGTCGTGTCTGTCGTGTCTGTCGTGTCTGTCGTGTCGTGTCTGTCGTGTCGTGTCTGTCGTGTCTGTCGTGTCTGTCGTGTCGTGTCTGTCGTGTCTGTCGTGTCTGTCGTGTATGTCGTGTCTGTCGTGTCTGTCGTGTCTGTCGTGTCTGTCGTGTCGTGTCTGTCGTGTCGTGTCTGTCGTGTCGTGTCTGTCGTGTCTGTCGTGTCTGTCGTGTCGTGTCTGTCGTGTCTGTCGTGTCTGTCGTGTCTGTCGTGTCTGTCGTGTCGTGTCGTGTCTGTCGCGTCTGTCGCGTCTGTCGCGTCTGTCGTGTCGTGTCTGTCGTGTCTGTCGTGTCTGTCGTGTCGTGGCTGTCGTGGCTGTCGTGGCTGTCGTGGCTGTCGTGGCTGTCGTGGCTGTCGTGGCTGTCGTGGCTGTCGTGGCTGTCGTGTCTGTCGTGTCTGTCGTGTCGTGTCTGTCGTGTCTGTCGTGTCTGTCGTGTCTGTCGTGTATGTCGTGTCTGTCGTGTCTGTTGTGTCTGTCGTGTCTGTCGTGTCTGTCGTGTCTGTCGTGTCTGTCGTGTCTGTCGTGTCTGTCGTGTCTGTCGTGTCGTGTCTGTCGTGTCTGTCGTGTCGTGTCTGTCGTGTCGTGTCTGTCGTGTCTGTCGTGTCTGTCGTGTCGTGCCTGTCGTGTCTGTCGTGTCTGTCGTGTCTGTCGTGTCTGTCGTGTCTGTCGTGTCTGTCGTGTCTGTCGTGTCTGTCGTGTCTGTCGTGTCGTGTCTGTCGTGTCGTGTCTGTCGTGTCGTGTCTGTCGTGTCTGTCGTGTCGTGTCTGTCGTGTCTGTCGTGTCTGTCGTGTCTGCCGTGTCGTGTCTGTCGTGGCTGTCGTGGCTGTCGTGTCTGTCGTGGCTGTCGTGGCTGTCGTGGCTGTCGTGGCTGTCGTGGCTGTCGTGGCTGGCGTGGCTGGCGTGGCTGGCGTGGCTGGCGTGGCTGGCGTGGCTGGCGTGGCTGGCGTGGCTGGCGTGGCTGGCGTGGCTGGCGTGGCTGGCGTGGCTGGCGTGGCTGGCGTGGCTGGCGTGTCTGTCGTGTCGTGTCGTGTCGTGTCGTGTCGTGTCGTGTCGTGTCGTGTCGTGTCGTGTCGTGTCGTGTCGTGTCTGTCGTGTCTGTCGTGTCTGTCGTGTCTGTCGTGTCGTGTCTGTCGTGTCTGTCGTGTCTGTCGTGTCTGTCGTGTATGTCGTGTCTGTCGTGTCTGTCGTGTCTGTCGTGTCTGTCGTGTCTGTCGTGTCTGTCGTGTCGTGTCTGTCGTGTCTGTCGTGTCGTGTCTGTCGTGTCGTGTCTGTCGTGTCTGTCGTGTCTGTCGTGTCGTGTCTGTCGTGTCTGTCGTGTCTGTCGTGTCTGTCGTGTCTGTCGTGTCTGTCGTGTCGTGTCTGTCGTGTCGTGTCTGTCGTGTCTGTCGTGTCTGTCGTGTCGTGCCTGTCGTGTCTGTCGTGTCTGTCGTGTCGTGTCTGTCGTGTCTGTCGTGTCTGTCGTGTCGTGTCTGTCGTGTCGTGTCTGTCGTGTCTGTCGTGTCGTGTCTGTCGTGTCTGTCGTGTCTGTCGTGTCTGCCGTGTCGTGTCTGTCGTGGCTGTCGTGGCTGTCGTGTCTGTCGTGGCTGTCGTGGCTGTCGTGGCTGGCGTGGCTGGCGTGGCTGGCGTGGCTGGCGTGGCTGGCGTGGCTGGCGTGGCTGGCGTGGCTGGCGTGGCTGGCGTGGCTGGCGTGGCTGGCGTGGCTGGCGTGGCTGGCGTGGCTGGCGTGGCTGGCGTGGCTGGCGTGGCTGGCGTGGCTGGCGTGGCTGGCGTGGCTGGCGTGGCTGGCGTGGCTGGCGTGGCTGGCGTGGCTGGCGTGGCTGGCGTGTCGTGTCGTGTCGTGTCGTGTCGTGTCGTGTCGTGTCGTGTCGTGTCGTGTCGTGTCGTGTCGTGTCGTGTCGTGTCGTGTCGTGTCGTGTCGTGTCGTGTCGTGTCGTGTCTGTCGTGTCTGTCGTGTCTGTCGTGTCTGTCGTGTCGTGTCTGTCGTGTCTGTCGTGTCTGTCGTGTCTGTCGTGTATGTCGTGTCGGTCGTGTCTGTCGTGTCTGTCGTGTCTGTCGTGTCTGTCGTGTCTGTCGTGTCTGTCGTGTCGTGTCTGTAGTGTCTGTCGTGTCGTGTCTGTCGTGTCGTGTCTGTCGTGTCTGTCGTGTCTGTCGTGTCGTGTCTGTCGTGTCTGTCGTGTCTGTCGTGTATGTCGTGTCTGTCGTGTCTGTCGTGTCTGTCGTGTCTGTCGTGTCGTGTCTGTCGTGTCGTGTCTGTCGTGTCTGTCGTGTCTGTCGTGTCGTGTCTGTCGTGTCTGTCGTGTCTGTCGTGTATGTCGTGTCTGTCGTGTCTGTCGTGTCTGTCGTGTCTGTCGTGTCTGTCGTGTCGTGTCTGTCGTGTCTGTCGTGTCTGTCGTGTCGTGTCTGTCGTGTCGTGTCTGTCGTGTCTGTCGTGTCTGTCGTGTCGTGTCTGTCGTGTCTGTCGTGTCTGTCGTGTATGTCGTGTCTGTCGTGTCTGTCGTGTCTGTCGTGTCTGTCGTGTCTGTCGTGTCTGTCGTGTCGTGTCTGTCGTGTCTGTCGTGTCGTGTCTGTCGTGTCGTGTCTGTCGTGTCTGTCGTGTCTGTCGTGTCGTGTCTGTCGTGTCTGTCGTGTCTGTCGTGTCTGTCGTGTCTGTCGTGTCGTGTCGTGTCTGTCGCGTCTGTCGCGTCTGTCGCGTCTGTCGTGTCGTGTCTGTCGTGTCTGTCGTGTCTGTCGTGTCGTGGCTGTCGTGGCTGTCGTGGCTGTCGTGGCTGTCGTGGCTGTCGTGGCTGTCGTGGCTGTCGTGGCTGTCGTGGCTGTCGTGGCTGTCGTGGCTGTTGTGGCTGTCGTGGCTGCCGTGGCTGCCGTGGCTGCCGTGGCTGCCGTGGCTGCCGTGGCTGCCGTGGCTGCCGTGGATGCCGTGGCTGCCGTGGCTGCCGTGGCTGCCTTGGCTGCCGTGGCTGCGTGGCTGCCGTGTTTGTCGTGTCTGTCGTGTCTGTCGTGTCTGTCGTGTCTGTCGTGTCTGTCGTGTCTGTCGTGTCTGTCGTGTCGTGTCGTGTCGTGTCGTGTCGTGTCGTGTCGTGTTGTGTCGTGTCGTGTCGTGGTGTCGTGTCGTGTCGTGTCGTGTCGTGTCGTGTCGTGTCGTGTCGTGTCGTGTCGTGTCGTGTCGTGTCGTGTCGTGTCGTGTCGTGTCGTGTCGTGTCGTGTCGTGTCGTGTCGTGTCGTGTCGTGTCTGTCGTGTCTGTCGTGTCTGTCGTGTCTGTCGTGTCGTGTCTGTCGTGTCTGTCGTGTCTGTCGTGTCTGTCGTGTATGTCGTGTCGGTCGTGTCTGTCGTGTCTGTCGTGTCTGTCGTGTCTGTCGTGTCTGTCGTGTCTGTCGTGTCGTGTCTGTAGTGTCTGTCGTGTCGTGTCTGTCGTGTCGTGTCTGTCGTGTCTGTCGTGTCTGTCGTGTCGTGTCTGTCGTGTCTGTCGTGTCTGTCGTGTATGTCGTGTCTGTCGTGTCTGTCGTGTCTGTCGTGTCTGTCGTGTCGTGTCTGTCGTGTCGTGTCTGTCGTGTCTGTCGTGTCTGTCGTGTCGTGTCTGTCGTGTCTGTCGTGTCTGTCGTGTATGTCGTGTCTGTCGTGTCTGTCGTGTCTGTCGTGTCTGTCGTGTCTGTCGTGTCGTGTCTGTCGTGTCTGTCGTGTCTGTCGTGTCGTGTCTGTCGTGTCGTGTCTGTCGTGTCTGTCGTGTCTGTCGTGTCGTGTCTGTCGTGTCTGTCGTGTCTGTCGTGTATGTCGTGTCTGTCGTGTCTGTCGTGTCTGTCGTGTCTGTCGTGTCTGTCGTGTCTGTCGTGTCGTGTCTGTCGTGTCTGTCGTGTCGTGTCTGTCGTGTCGTGTCTGTCGTGTCTGTCGTGTCTGTCGTGTCGTGTCTGTCGTGTCTGTCGTGTCTGTCGTGTCTGTCGTGTCTGTCGTGTCGTGTCGTGTCTGTCGCGTCTGTCGCGTCTGTCGCGTCTGTCGTGTCGTGTCTGTCGTGTCTGTCGTGTCTGTCGTGTCGTGGCTGTCGTGGCTGTCGTGGCTGTCGTGGCTGTCGTGGCTGTCGTGGCTGTCGTGGCTGTCGTGGCTGTCGTGGCTGTCGTGGCTGTCGTGGCTGTCGTGGCTGTTGTGGCTGTCGTGGCTGCCGTGGCTGCCGTGGCTGCCGTGGCTGCCGTGGCTGCCGTGGCTGCCGTGGCTGCCGTGGATGCCGTGGCTGCCGTGGCTGCCGTGGCTGCCTTGGCTGCCGTGGCTGCGTGGCTGCCGTGTTTGTCGTGTCTGTCGTGTCTGTCGTGTCTGTCGTGTCTGTCGTGTCTGTCGTGTCTGTCGTGTCTGTCGTGTCGTGTCGTGTCGTGTCGTGTCGTGTCGTGTCGTGTTGTGTCGTGTCGTGTCGTGGTGTCGTGTCGTGTCGTGTCGTGTCGTGTCGTGTCGTGTCGTGTCGTGTCGTGTCGTGTCGTGTCGTGTCGTGTCGTGTCGTGTCTGTCGTGTCGTGTCTGTCGTGTCGTGTCGTGTCGTGTCGTGTCGTGCCTGTCGTGGCTGTCGTGTCTGTCATGTCTGTCGTGTCTGTCGTGTCTGTCGTGTCGTGTCTGTCGTGTCTGTCGTGTCTGTCGTGTCGTGTCGTGTCGTGTCGTGTCTGTCGTGTCTGTCGTATCTGTCGTGTCTGTCGTGTCTGTCGTGTCTGTCGTGTCTGTCGTGTCTGTCGTGTATGTCGTGTCGTGTCGTGTCGTGTCGTGTCTGTCGTGTCTGTCGTGTCTGTCGTGTCTGTCGTGTCTGTCGTGTCTGTCGTGTCTGTCGTGTCGTGTCGTGTCGTGTCGTGTCGTGTCGTGTCGTGTCGTGTCGTGTCGTGTCGTGTCGTGTCGTGTCGTGTCGTGTCGTGTCGTGTCTGTCGTGTCTGTCGTGTCTGTCGTGTCTGCCGTGTCTGTCGTGTCGTGTCTGTCGTGTCTGTCGTGTCTGTCGTGTCGTGTCTGTCGTGTCGTGTCTGTCGTGTCGTGTCTGTCGTGTCGTGTCTGTCGTGTCGTGTCTGTCGTGTCTGTCGTGTCGTGTCTGTCGTGTCTGTCGTGTCTGTCGTGTCTGCCGGGTCGTGTCTGTCGTGGCTGTCGTGGCTGTCGTGTCTGTCGTGGCTGTCGTGGCTGTCGTGGCTGTCGTGGCTGTCGTGGCTGTCGTGGCTGTCGTGGCTGGCGTGGCTGGCGTGGCTGGCGTGGCTGGCGTGGCTGGCGTGGCTGGCGTGGCCGGCGTGGCTGTCGTGTCGTGTCGTGTCGTGTCGTGTCGTGTCGTGTCGTGTCGTGTCGTGTCGTGTCGTGTCGTGTCGTGTCGTGTCGTGTCGTGTCGTGTCTGTCGTGTCGTGTCTGTCGTGTCTGTCGTGTCTGTCGTGTCTGTCGTGTCTGTCGTGTCTGTCGTGTCTGTCGTGTCTGTCGTGTCTGTCGTGTCTGTCGTGTCGTGTCTGTCGTGTCTGTCGTGTCTGTCGTGTCTGTCGTGTCTGTCGTGTCTGTCGTGTCTGTCGTGTCTGTCGTGTCTGTCGTGTCGTGTCTGTCGTGTCTGTTGTGTCGTGTCGTGTCGTGTCGTGTCATGTCTGTCGTGTCGTGTCTGTCGTGTCGTGTCTGTCGTGTCGTGTCTGTCGTGTCTGTCGTGTCTGTCGTGTCTGTCGTGTCTGTCGTGTCGTGTCTGTCGTGTCTGTCGTGTCTGTCGTGTCTGTCGTGTCTGTCGTGTCTGTCGTGTCTGTCGTGTCTGTCGTGTCTGTCGTGTCTGTCGTGTCTGTCGTGTCTGTCGTGTCTGTCGTGTCGTGTCTGTCGTGTCGTGTCGTGTCGTGTCGTGTCGTGTCGTGTCGTGTCGTGTCGTGTCGTGTCGTGTCGTGTCGTGTCGTGTCGTGTCGTGTCGTGTCGTGTCGTGTCTGTCGTGTCGTGTCGTGTCGTGTCTGTCGTGTCGTGTCTGTCGTGTCTGTCGTGTCTGTCGTGTCTGTCGTGTCTGTCGTGTCTGTCGTGTCGTGTCTGTCGTGTCTGTCGTGTCTGTCGTGTCTGTCGTGTCTGTCGTGTATGTCGTATCTGTCGTGTCTGTCGTGTCTGTCGTGTCTGTCGTGTCTGTCGTGTCTGTCGTGTCTGTCGTGTCTGTCGTGTCGTGTCTGTCGTGTCTGTCGTGTCGTGTCTGTCGTGTCGTGTCTGTCGTGTCGTGTCTGTCGTGTCTGTCGTGTCTGTCGTGTCTGTCGTGTCTGTCGTGTCTGTCGTGTCTGTCGTGTCTGTCGTGTCGTGTCTGTCGTGTCGTGTCTGTCGTGTCGTGTCTGTCGTGTCTGTCGTGTCTGTCGTGTATGTCGTGTCTGTCGTGTCTGTCGTGTCTGTCGTGTCTGTCGTGTCGTGTCTGTCGTGTCGTGTCTGTCGTGTCTGTCGTGTCTGTCGTGTCGTGTCTGTCGTGTCTGTCGTGTCTGTCGTGTATGTCGTGTCTGTCGTGTCTGTCGTGTATGTCGTGTCTGTCGTGTCTGTCGTGTCGTGTCTGTCGTGTCTGTCGTGTCTGTCGTGTCGTGTCTGTCGTGTCGTGTCTGTCGTGTCTGTCGTGTCTGTCGTGTCGTGTCTGTCGTGTCTGTCGTGTCTGTCGTGTATGTCGTGTCTGTCGTGTCTGTCGTGTCTGTCGTGTCTGTCGTGTCTGTCGTGTCTGTCGTGTCTGTCGTGTCGTGTCTGTCGTGTCTGTCGTGTCGTGTCTGTCGTGTCGTGTCTGTCGTGTCTGTCGTGTCTGTCGTGTCGTGTCTGTCGTGTCTGTCGTGTCTGTCGTGTCTGTCGTGTCTGTCGTGTCGTGTCGTGTCTGTCGCGTCTGTCGCGTCTGTCGCGTCTGTCGTGTCGTGTCTGTCGTGTCTGTCGTGTCTGTCGTGTCGTGGCTGTCGTGGCTGTCGTGGCTGTCGTGGCTGTCGTGGCTGTCGTGGCTGTCGTGGCTGTCGTGGCTGTCGTGGCTGTCGTGGCTGTCGTGGCTGTTGTGGCTGTCGTGGCTGCCGTGGCTGCCGTGGCTGCCGTGGCTGCCGTGGCTGCCGTGGCTGCCGTGGCTGCCGTGGATGCCGTGGCTGCCGTGGCTGCCGTGGCTGCCTTGGCTGCCGTGGCTGCGTGGCTGCCGTGTTTGTCGTGTCTGTCGTGTCTGTCGTGTCTGTCGTGTCTGTCGTGTCTGTCGTGTCTGTCGTGTCTGTCGTGTCGTGTCGTGTCGTGTCGTGTCGTGTCGTGTCGTGTTGTGTCGTGTCGTGTCTGGTGTCGTGTCGTGTCGTGTCGTGTCGTGTCGTGTCGTGTCGTGTCGTGTCGTGTCGTGTCGTGTCGTGTCGTGTCGTGTCGTGTCGTGTCTGTCGTGTCGTGTCTGTCGTGTCGTGTCGTGTCGTGTCGTGTCGTGCCTGTCGTGGCTGTCGTGTCTGTCATGTCTGTCGTGTCTGTCGTGTCTGTCGTGTCGTGTCTGTCGTGTCTGTCGTGTCTGTCGTGTCGTGTCGTGTCGTGTCGTGTCTGTCGTGTCTGTCGTATCTGTCGTGTCTGTCGTGTCTGTCGTGTCTGTCGTGTCTGTCGTGTCTGTCGTGTATGTCGTGTCGTGTCGTGTCGTGTCGTGTCTGTCGTGTCTGTCGTGTCTGTCGTGTCTGTCGTGTCTGTCGTGTCTGTCGTGTCTGTCGTGTCGTGTCGTGTCGTGTCGTGTCGTGTCGTGTCGTGTCGTGTCGTGTCGTGTCGTGTCGTGTCGTGTCTGTCGTGTCTGTCGTGTCTGTCGTGTCTGCCGTGTCTGTCGTGTCGTGTCTGTCGTGTCTGTCGTGTCTGTCGTGTCGTGTCTGTCGTGTCGTGTCTGTCGTGTCGTGTCTGTCGTGTCGTGTCTGTCGTGTCGTGTCTGTCGTGTCTGTCGTGTCGTGTCTGTCGTGTCTGTCGTGTCTGTCGTGTCTGCCGGGTCGTGTCTGTCGTGGCTGTCGTGGCTGTCGTGTCTGTCGTGGCTGTCGTGGCTGTCGTGGCTGTCGTGGCTGTCGTGGCTGTCGTGGCTGTCGTGGCTGGCGTGGCTGGCGTGGCTGGCGTGGCTGGCGTGGCTGGCGTGGCTGGCGTGGCCGGCGTGGCTGTCGTGTCGTGTCGTGTCGTGTCGTGTCGTGTCGTGTCGTGTCGTGTCGTGTCGTGTCGTGTCGTGTCGTGTCGTGTCGTGTCGTGTCGTGTCTGTCGTGTCGTGTCTGTCGTGTCTGTCGTGTCTGTCGTGTCTGTCGTGTCTGTCGTGTCTGTCGTGTCTGTCGTGTCTGTCGTGTCTGTCGTGTCTGTCGTGTCGTGTCTGTCGTGTCTGTCGTGTCTGTCGTGTCTGTCGTGTCTGTCGTGTCTGTCGTGTCTGTCGTGTCTGTCGTGTCTGTCGTGTCGTGTCTGTCGTGTCTGTTGTGTCGTGTCGTGTCGTGTCGTGTCATGTCTGTCGTGTCGTGTCTGTCGTGTCGTGTCTGTCGTGTCGTGTCTGTCGTGTCTGTCGTGTCTGTCGTGTCTGTCGTGTCTGTCGTGTCGTGTCTGTCGTGTCTGTCGTGTCTGTCGTGTCTGTCGTGTCTGTCGTGTCTGTCGTGTCTGTCGTGTCTGTCGTGTCTGTCGTGTCTGTCGTGTCTGTCGTGTCTGTCGTGTCGTGTCTGTCGTGTCGTGTCGTGTCGTGTCGTGTCGTGTCGTGTCGTGTCGTGTCGTGTCGTGTCGTGTCGTGTCGTGTCGTGTCGTGTCGTGTCGTGTCTGTCGTGTCGTGTCGTGTCGTGTCTGTCGTGTCGTGTCTGTCGTGTCTGTCGTGTCTGTCGTGTCTGTCGTGTCTGTCGTGTCTGTCGTGTCGTGTCTGTCGTGTCTGTCGTGTCTGTCGTGTCTGTCGTGTCTGTCGTGTATGTCGTATCTGTCGTGTCTGTCGTGTCTGTCGTGTCTGTCGTGTCTGTCGTGTCTGTCGTGTCTGTCGTGTCTGTCGTGTCGTGTCTGTCGTGTCTGTCGTGTCGTGTCTGTCGTGTCGTGTCTGTCGTGTCGTGTCTGTCGTGTCTGTCGTGTCTGTCGTGTCTGTCGTGTCTGTCGTGTCTGTCGTGTCTGTCGTGTCTGTCGTGTCGTGTCTGTCGTGTCGTGTCTGTCGTGTCGTGTCTGTCGTGTCTGTCGTGTCGTGTCTGTCGTGTCTGTCGTGTCTGTCGTGTCTGCCGTGTCGTGTCTGTCGTGGCTGTCGTGGCTGTCGTGTCTGTCGTGGCTGTCGTGGCTGTCGTGGCTGTCGTGGCTGTCGTGGCTGTCGTGGCTGTCGTGGCTGTCGTGGCTGGCGTGGCTGGCGTGGCTGGCGTGGCTGGCGTGGCTGGCGTGGCTGGCGTGGCTGGCGTGGCTGGCGTGGCTGGCGTGGCTGGCGTGGCTGGCGTGGCTGGCGTGGCTGGCGTGTCTGTCGTGTCGTGTCGTGTCGTGTCGTGTCGTGTCGTGTCGTGTCGTGTCGTGTCGTGTCGTGTCGTGTCGTGTCTGTCGTGTCTGTCGTGTCTGTCGTGTCTGTCGTGTCGTGTCTGTCGTGTCTGTCGTGTCTGTCGTGTCGGTCGTGTATGTCGTGTATGTCGTGTCTGTCGTGTCTGTCGTGTCTGTCGTGTCTGTCGTGTCTGTCGTGTCTGTCGTGTCGTGTCTGTCGTGTCTGTCGTGTCGTGTCTGTCGTGTCGTGTCTGTCGTGTCTGTCGTGTCTGTCGTGTCGTGTCTGTCGTGTCTGTCGTGTCTGTCGTGTATGTCGTGTCTGTCGTGTATGTCGTGTCTGTCGTGTCTGTCGTGTCGTGTCTGTCGTGTCGTGTATGTCGTGTCTGTCGTGTCTGTCGTGTCGTGTCTGTCGTGTCTGTCGTGTCTGTCGTGTATGTCGTGTCTCTCGTGTCTGTCGTGTCTGTCGTGTCTGTCGTGTCGTGTCTGTCGTGTCTGTCGTGTCTGTCGTGTCGTGTCTGTCGTGTCGTGTCTGTCGTGTCTGTCGTGTCTGTCGTGTCGTGTCTGTCGTGTCTGTCGTGTCTGTCGTGTATGTCGTGTCTGTCGTGTCTGTCGTGTCTGTCGTGTCTGTCGTGTCTGTCGTGTCTGTCGTGTCGTGTCTGTCGTGTCTGTCGTGTCGTGTCTGTCGTGTCGTGTCTGTCGTGTCTGTCGTGTCTGTCGTGTCGTGTCTGTCGTGTCTGTCGTGTCTGTCGTGTCTGTCGTGTCTGTCGTGTCGTGTCGTGTCTGTCGCGTCTGTCGCGTCTGTCGCGTCTGTCGTGTCGTGTCTGTCGTGTCTGTCGTGTCTGTCGTGTCGTGGCTGTCGTGGCTGTCGTGGCTGTCGTGGCTGTCGTGGCTGTCGTGGCTGTCGTGGCTGTCGTGGCTGTCGTGGCTGTCGTGTCTGTCGTGTCTGTCGTGTCTGTCGTGTCGTGTCTGTCGTGTCTGTCGTGTCTGTCGTGTCTGTCGTGTATGTCGTGTCTGTCGTGTCTGTCGTGTCTGTCGTGTCTGTCGTGTCTGTCGTGTCTGTCGTGTCTGTCGTGTCTGTCGTGTCGTGTCTGTCGTGTCTGTCGTGTCGTGTCTGTCGTGTCGTGTCTGTCGTGTCTGTCGTGTCTGTCGTGTCGTGCCTGTCGTGTCTGTCGTGTCTGTCGTGTCTGTCGTGTCTGTCGTGTCTGTCGTGTCTGTCGTGTCTGTCGTGTCTTTCGTGTCTGTCGTGTCTGTCGTGTCTGTCGTGTCGTGTCTGTCGTGTCGTGTCTGTCGTGTCGTGTCTGTCGTGTCTGTCGTGTCGTGTCTGTCGTGTCTGTCGTGTCTGTCGTGTCTGCCGTGTCGTGTCTGTCGTGGCTGTCGTGGCTGTCGTGTCTGTCGTGGCTGTCGTGGCTGTCGTGGCTGTCGTGGCTGGCGTGGCTGGCGTGGCTGGCGTGGCTGGCGTGGCTGGCGTGGCTGGCGTGGCTGGCGTGGCTGGCGTGGCTGGCGTGGCTGGCGTGGCTGGCGTGGCTGGCGTGGCTGGCGTGGCTGGCGTGTCGTGTCGTGTCGTGTCGTGTCGTGTCGTGTCGTGTCGTGTCGTGTCGTGTCGTGTCGTGTCGTGTCGTGTCGTGTCGTGTCGTGTCGTGTCTGTCGTGTCTGTCGTGTCTGTCGTGTCGTGTCTGTCGTGTCTGTCGTGTCTGTCGTGTCTGTCGTGTATGTCGTGTCTGTCGTGTCTGTCGTGTCTGTCGTGTCTGTCGTGTCTGTCGTGTCTGTCGTGTCGTGTCTGTCGTGTCTGTCGTGTCGTGTCTGTCGTGTCGTGTCTGTCGTGTCTGTCGTGTCTGTCGTGTCGTGTCTGTCGTGTCTGTCGTGTCTGTCGTGTATGTCGTGTCTGTCGTGTCTGTCGTGTCTGTCGTGTCTGTCGTGTCGTGTCTGTCGTGTCGTGTCTGTCGTGTCTGTCGTGTCTGTCGTGTCGTGTCTGTCGTGTCTGTCGTGTCTGTCGTGTATGTCGTGTCTGTCGTGTCTGTCGTGTCTGTCGTGTCTGTCGTGTCTGTCGTGTCGTGTCTGTCGTGTCTGTCGTGTCTGTCGTGTCGTGTCTGTCGTGTCGTGTCTGTCGTGTCTGTCGTGTCTGTCGTGTCGTGTCTGTCGTGTCTGTCGTGTCTGTCGTGTCTGTCGTGTCTGTCGTGTCGTGTCTGTCGTGTCTGTCGTGTCTGTCGTGTCTGTCGTGTCTGTCGTGTCTGTCGTGTCTGTCGTGTCTGTCGTGTCTGTCGTGTCGTGTCTGTCGTGTC
Source organism: Chirona hameri (assembly GCA_036785665.1). Classification (NCBI taxonomy): domain Eukaryota; kingdom Metazoa; phylum Arthropoda; class Thecostraca; order Balanomorpha; family Balanidae; genus Chirona; species Chirona hameri. The sequence goes on along the minus strand of JAXIVJ010001076.1, from coordinate 88,351 downwards.
TGTTGTGTCGTGTCGTGTCGTGTCGTGTCATGTCTGTCGTGTCGTGTCTGTCGTGTCGTGTCTGTCGTGTCGTGTCTGTCGTGTCTGTCGTGTCTGTCGTGTCTGTCGTGTCTGTCGTGTCGTGTCTGTCGTGTCTGTCGTGTCTGTCGTGTCTGTCGTGTCTGTCGTGTCTGTCGTGTCTGTCGTGTCTGTCGTGTCTGTCGTGTCTGTCGTGTCTGTCGTGTCTGTCGTGTCTGTCGTGTCGTGTCTGTCGTGTCGTGTCGTGTCGTGTCGTGTCGTGTCGTGTCGTGTCGTGTCGTGTCGTGTCGTGTCGTGTCGTGTCGTGTCGTGTCGTGTCGTGTCTGTCGTGTCGTGTCGTGTCGTGTCTGTCGTGTCGTGTCTGTCGTGTCTGTCGTGTCTGTCGTGTCTGTCGTGTCTGTCGTGTCTGTCGTGTCGTGTCTGTCGTGTCTGTCGTGTCTGTCGTGTCTGTCGTGTCTGTCGTGTATGTCGTATCTGTCGTGTCTGTCGTGTCTGTCGTGTCTGTCGTGTCTGTCGTGTCTGTCGTGTCTGTCGTGTCTGTCGTGTCGTGTCTGTCGTGTCTGTCGTGTCGTGTCTGTCGTGTCGTGTCTGTCGTGTCGTGTCTGTCGTGTCTGTCGTGTCTGTCGTGTCTGTCGTGTCTGTCGTGTCTGTCGTGTCTGTCGTGTCTGTCGTGTCGTGTCTGTCGTGTCGTGTCTGTCGTGTCGTGTCTGTCGTGTCTGTCGTGTCGTGTCTGTCGTGTCTGTCGTGTCTGTCGTGTCTGCCGTGTCGTGTCTGTCGTGGCTGTCGTGGCTGTCGTGTCTGTCGTGGCTGTCGTGGCTGTCGTGGCTGTCGTGGCTGTCGTGGCTGTCGTGGCTGTCGTGGCTGTCGTGGCTGGCGTGGCTGGCGTGGCTGGCGTGGCTGGCGTGGCTGGCGTGGCTGGCGTGGCTGGCGTGGCTGGCGTGGCTGGCGTGGCTGGCGTGGCTGGCGTGGCTGGCGTGGCTGGCGTGGCTGGCGTGGCTGGCGTGTCTGTCGTGTCGTGTCGTGTCGTGTCGTGTCGTGTCGTGTCGTGTCGTGTCGTGTCGTGTCGTGTCGTGTCGTGTCTGTCGTGTCTGTCGTGTCTGTCGTGTCTGTCGTGTCGTGTCTGTCGTGTCTGTCGTGTCTGTCGTGTCGGTCGTGTATGTCGTGTATGTCGTGTCTGTCGTGTCTGTCGTGTCTGTCGTGTCTGTCGTGTCTGTCGTGTCTGTCGTGTCGTGTCTGTCGTGTCTGTCGTGTCGTGTCTGTCGTGTCGTGTCTGTCGTGTCTGTCGTGTCTGTCGTGTCGTGTCTGTCGTGTCTGTCGTGTCTGTCGTGTATGTCGTGTCTGTCGTGTATGTCGTGTCTGTCGTGTCTGTCGTGTCGTGTCTGTCGTGTCGTGTATGTCGTGTCTGTCGTGTCTGTCGTGTCGTGTCTGTCGTGTCTGTCGTGTCTGTCGTGTATGTCGTGTCTCTCGTGTCTGTCGTGTCTGTCGTGTCTGTCGTGTCGTGTCTGTCGTGTCTGTCGTGTCTGTCGTGTCGTGTCTGTCGTGTCGTGTCTGTCGTGTCTGTCGTGTCTGTCGTGTCGTGTCTGTCGTGTCTGTCGTGTCTGTCGTGTATGTCGTGTCTGTCGTGTCTGTCGTGTCTGTCGTGTCTGTCGTGTCTGTCGTGTCTGTCGTGTCGTGTCTGTCGTGTCTGTCGTGTCGTGTCTGTCGTGTCGTGTCTGTCGTGTCTGTCGTGTCTGTCGTGTCGTGTCTGTCGTGTCTGTCGTGTCTGTCGTGTCTGTCGTGTCTGTCGTGTCGTGTCGTGTCTGTCGCGTCTGTCGCGTCTGTCGCGTCTGTCGTGTCGTGTCTGTCGTGTCTGTCGTGTCTGTCGTGTCGTGGCTGTCGTGGCTGTCGTGGCTGTCGTGGCTGTCGTGGCTGTCGTGGCTGTCGTGGCTGTCGTGGCTGTCGTGGCTGTCGTGTCTGTCGTGTCTGTCGTGTCTGTCGTGTCGTGTCTGTCGTGTCTGTCGTGTCTGTCGTGTCGTGTCTGTCGTGTCTGTCGTGTCTGTCGTGTCTGTCGTGTATGTCGTGTCTGTCGTGTCTGTCGTGTCTGTCGTGTCTGTCGTGTCTGTCGTGTCTGTCGTGTCTGTCGTGTCTGTCGTGTCGTGTCTGTCGTGTCTGTCGTGTCGTGTCTGTCGTGTCGTGTCTGTCGTGTCTGTCGTGTCTGTCGTGTCGTGCCTGTCGTGTCTGTCGTGTCTGTCGTGTCTGTCGTGTCTGTCGTGTCTGTCGTGTCTGTCGTGTCTGTCGTGTCTTTCGTGTCTGTCGTGTCTGTCGTGTCTGTCGTGTCGTGTCTGTCGTGTCGTGTCTGTCGTGTCGTGTCTGTCGTGTCTGTCGTGTCGTGTCTGTCGTGTCTGTCGTGTCTGTCGTGTCTGCCGTGTCGTGTCTGTCGTGGCTGTCGTGGCTGTCGTGTCTGTCGTGGCTGTCGTGGCTGTCGTGGCTGTCGTGGCTGTCGTGGCTGGCGTGGCTGGCGTGGCTGGCGTGGCTGGCGTGGCTGGCGTGGCTGGCGTGGCTGGCGTGGCTGGCGTGGCTGGCGTGGCTGGCGTGGCTGGCGTGGCTGGCGTGGCTGGCGTGTCGTGTCGTGTCGTGTCGTGTCGTGTCGTGTCGTGTCGTGTCGTGTCGTGTCGTGTCGTGTCGTGTCGTGTCGTGTCGTGTCGTGTCGTGTCTGTCGTGTCTGTCGTGTCTGTCGTGTCGTGTCTGTCGTGTCTGTCGTGTCTGTCGTGTCTGTCGTGTATGTCGTGTCTGTCGTGTCTGTCGTGTCTGTCGTGTCTGTCGTGTCTGTCGTGTCTGTCGTGTCGTGTCTGTCGTGTCTGTCGTGTCGTGTCTGTCGTGTCGTGTCTGTCGTGTCTGTCGTGTCTGTCGTGTCGTGTCTGTCGTGTCTGTCGTGTCTGTCGTGTATGTCGTGTCTGTCGTGTCTGTCGTGTCTGTCGTGTCTGTCGTGTCGTGTCTGTCGTGTCGTGTCTGTCGTGTCTGTCGTGTCTGTCGTGTCGTGTCTGTCGTGTCTGTCGTGTCTGTCGTGTATGTCGTGTCTGTCGTGTCTGTCGTGTCTGTCGTGTCTGTCGTGTCTGTCGTGTCGTGTCTGTCGTGTCTGTCGTGTCTGTCGTGTCGTGTCTGTCGTGTCGTGTCTTTCGTGTCTGTCGTGTCTGTCGTGTCTGTCGTGTCTGTCGTGTCTGTCGTGTCTGTCGTGTCTGTCGTGTCTGTCGTGTCTGTCGTGTCTGTCGTGTCTGTCGTGTCTGTCGTGTCGTGTCTGTCGTGTCTGTCGTGTCGTGTCTGTCGTGTCGTGTCTGTCGTGTCTGTCGTGTCGTGTCTGTCGTGTCGTGTCTGTCGTGTCTGTCGTGTCTGTCGTGTCGTGTCTGTCGTGTCTGTCGTGTCTGTCGTGTCTGTCGTGTCTGTCGTGTCGTGTCGTGTCTGTCGCGTCTGTCGCGTCTATCGCGTCTGTCGTGTCGTGTCTGTCGTGTCTGTCGTGTCTGTCGTGTCGTGGCTGTCGTGGCTGTCGTGGCTGTCGTGGCTGTCGTGGCTGTCGTGGCTGTCGTGGCTGTCGTGGCTGTCGTGGCTGTCGTGGCTGTCGTGGCTGTCGTGGCTGTCGTGGCTGTTGTGGCTGTCGTGGCTGCCGGGGCTGCCGTGGCTGCCGTGGCTGCCGTGGCTGCCGTGGCTGCCGTGGATGCCGTGGCTGCCGTGGCTGCCGTGGCTGCCTTGGCTGCCGTGGCTGCGTGGCTGCCGTGTCTGTCGTGTCTGTCGTGTCTGTCGTGTCTGTCGTGTCTGTCGTGTCTGTCGTGTCTGTCGTCTCTGTCGTGTCTGTCGTGTCTGTCGTGTCGTGTCTGTCGTGTCGTGTCTGTCGTGTCGTGTCTGTCGTGTCGTGTCTGTCGTGTCTGTCGTGTCTGTCGTGTCTGTCGTGTCTGTTGTGTCTGTCGTGTCTGTCGTGTCGTGTCTGTCGTGTCGTGTCTGTCGTGTCGTGTCTGTCGTGTCTGTCGTGTCGTGTCTGTCGTGTCTGTCGTGTCTGTCGTGTCTGCCGTGTCGTGTCTGTCGTGGCTGTCGTGGCTGTCGTGTCTGTCGTGGCTGTCGTGGCTGTCGTGGCTGTCGTGGCTGTCGTGGCTGTCGTGGCTGGCGTGGCTGGCGTGGCTGGCGTGGCTGGCGTGGCTGGCGTGGCTGGCGTGGCTGGCGTGGCTGGCGTGGCTGGCGTGGCTGGCGTGGCTGGCGTGGCTGGCGTGGCTGGCGTGGCTGGCGTGGCTGGCGTGGCTGGCGTGGCTGGCGTGGCTGGCGTGGCTGGCGTGGCTGGCGTGGCTGGCGTGGCTGGCGTGGCTGGCGTGGCTGGCGTGGCTGGCGTGGCTGGCGTGGCTGGCGTGTCTGTCGTGTCGTGTCGTGTCGTGTCGTGTCGTGTCGTGTCGTGTCGTGTCGTGTCGTGTCGTGTCGTGTCGTGTCGTGTCGTGTCGTGTCTGTCGTGTCTGTCGTGTCTGTCGTGTCTGTCGTGTCGTGTCTGTCGTGTCTGTCGTGTCTGTCGTGTCTGTCGTGTATGTCGTGTCTGTCGTGTCTGTCGTGTCTGTCGTGTCTGTCGTGTCTGTCGTGTCTGTCGTGTCGTGTCTGTCGTGTCTGTCGTGTCTGTCGTGTCGTGTCTGTCGTGTCGTGTCTGTCGTGTCGTGTCTGTCGTGTCTGTCGTGTCTGTCGTGTCGTGTCTGTCGTGTCTGTCGTGTCTGTCGTGTATGTCGTGTCTGTCGTGTCTGTCGTGTCTGTCGTGTCTGTCGTGTCTGTCGTGTCGTGTCTGTCGTGTCTGTCGTGTCTGTCGTGTCTGTCGTGTCTGTCGTGTCGTGTCTGTCGTGTATGTCGTGTATGTCGTGTCGTGTCTGTCGTGTATGTCGTGTCTGTCGTGTATGTCGTGTCTGTCGTGTCTGTCGTATCGTGTCTGTCGTGTCTGTCGTGTCTGTCGTGTCGTGTCTGTCGTGTCGTGTCTGTCGTGTCTGTCGTGTCTGTCGTGTCTGTCGTGTCGTGTCTGTCGTGTCGTGTCTGTCGTGTCTGTCGTGTCTGTCGTGTCGTGTCTGTCGTGTCTGTCGTGTCTGTCGTGTCTGTCGTGTCTGTCGTGTCTGTCGTGTCTGTCGTGTCGTGTCGTGTCTGTCGCGTCTGTCGCGTCTGTCGCGTCTGTCGTGTCGTGTCTGTCGTGTCTGTCGTGTCTGTCGTGGCTGTCGTGGCTGTCGTGGCTGTCGTGGCTGTCGTGGCTGTCGTGGCTGTCGTGGCTGTCGTGTCTGTCGTGTCTGTCGTGTCTGTCGTGTCTGTCGTGTCTGTCGTGTCTGTCGTGTCTGTCGTGTCTGTCGTGTCTGTCGTGTCGTGTCGTGTCTGTCGTGTCTGTCGTGTCTGTCGTGTCTGTCGTGTCGTGTCGTGTCGTGTCGTGTCGTGTCGTGTCGTGTCGTGTCGTGTCGTGTCGTGTCTGTCGTGTCTGTCGGGTCTGTCGTGTCTGTCGTGTCTGTCGTGTCTGTCGTGTCTGTCGTGTCGTGTCTGTCGTGTCTGTCGTGTCTGTCGTGTCTGTCGTGTCTGTCGTGTCGTGTCTGTCGTGTCGTGTCTGTCGTGTCGTGTCTGTCGTGTCTGTCGTGTCTGTCGTGTCGTGTCTGTCGTGTCTGTCGTGTCTGTCGTGTCTGCCGTGTCGTGTCTGTCGTGGCTGTCGTGGCTGTCGTGTCTGTCGTGTCGTGTCTGTCGTGTCTGTCGTGTCTGTCGTGTCTGTCGTGTCTGTCGTGTCTGTCGTGTCTGTCGTGTCGTGTCTGTCGTGTCGTGTCTGTCGTGTCGTGTCTGTCGTGTCTGTCGTGTCGTGTCTGTCGTGTCTGTCGTGTCTGTCGTGTCTGCCGTGTCGTGTCTGTCGTGGCTGTCGTGGCTGTCGTGTCTGTCGTGGCTGTCGTGGCTGTCGTGGCTGTCGTGGCTGTCGTGGCTGTCGTGTCGTGTCGTGTCGTGTCGTGTCGTGTCGTGTCGTGTCGTGTCGTGTCGTGTCGTGTCGTGTCGTGTCGTGTCTGTCGTGTCGTGTCTGTCGTGTCTGTCGTGTCGTGTCTGTCGTGTCTGTCGTGTCTGTCGTGTCTGTCGTGTCTGTCGTGTCGTGTCTGTCGTGTCTGTCGTGTCTGTCGTGTCGTGTCTGTCGTGTCTGTCGTGTCTGTCGTGTCGTGTCGTGTCGTGTCGTGTCGTGTCGTGTCGTGTCGTGTCGTGTCGTGTCGTGTTGTGTCGTGTCGTGTCTGTCGTGTCGTGTCGTGTCGTGTCGTGTCTGTCGTGTCGTGTCTGTCGTGTCGTGTCTGTCGTGTCTGTTGTGTCTGTCGTGTCGTGTCTGTCGTGTCTGTCGTGTCTGTCGTGTCTGTCGTGTCTGTCGTGTCTGTCGTGTCTGTCGTGTCGTGGCTGTCGTGGCTGTCGTGGCTGTCGTGGCTGTCGTGGCTGTCATGGCTGTCGTGGCTGTCGTGGCTGTCGTGGCTGGCGTGGCTGGCGTGGCTGGCGTGGCTGGCGTGGCTGGCGTGGCTGGCGTGGCTGGCGTGGCTGGCGTGGCTGGCGTGGCTGGCGTGGCTGGCGTGGCTGGCGTGGCTGTCGTGTCGTGTCGTGTCGTGTCGTGTCATGTCGTGTCGTGTCGTGTCGTGTCTGTCGTGTCGTGTCTGTCGTGTCTGTCGTGTCGTGTCTGTCGTGTATGTCGTGTCTGTCGTGTCTGTCGTGTCGTGTCTGTCGTGTCTGTCGTGTCTGTCGTGTCTGTCGTGTCTGTCGTGTCGTGTCTGTCGTGTCTGTCGTGTCGTGTCGTGTCGTGTCGTGTCGTGTCGTGTCGTGTCGTGTCGTGTCGTGTCGTGTCGTGTCGTCTCTGTCGTGTCGTGTCGTGTCGTGTCTGTCGTGTCGTGTCTGTCGTGTCGTGTCTGTCGTGTCTGTCGTGTCTGTCGTGTCGTGTCTGTCGTGTCTGTCGTGTCGTGTCTGTCGTGTCTGTCGTGTCTGTCGTGTCTGTCGTGTCTGTCGTGTCTGTCGTGTCTGTCGTGTCTGTCGTGTCTGTCGTGTCTGTCGTGTCGTGTCTGTCGTGTCTGTCGTGTCGTGTCTGTCGTGTCGTGTCTGTCGTGTCTGTCGTGTCGTGTCTGTCGTGTCGTGTCTGTCGTGTCGTGTCTGTCGTGTCTGTCGTGTCTGTCGTGTCGTGTCTGTCGTGTCTGTCGTGTCTGTCGTGTCTGTCGTGTCTGTCGTGTCGTGTCGTGTCTGTCGCGTCTGTCGCGTCTATCGCGTCTGTCGTGTCGTGTCTGTCGTGTCTGTCGTGTCTGTCGTGTCGTGGCTGTCGTGGCTGTCGTGGCTGTCGTGGCTGTCGTGGCTGTCGTGGCTGTCGTGGCTGTCGTGGCTGTCGTGGCTGTCGTGGCTGTCGTGGCTGTCGTGGCTGTTGTGGCTGTCGTGGCTGCCGTGGCTGCCGTGGCTGCCGTGGCTGCCGTGGCTGCCGTGGCTGCCGTGGCTGCCGTGGCTGCCGTGGATGCCGTGGCTGCCGTGGCTGCCGTGGCTGCCTTGGCTGCCGTGGCTGCGTGGCTGCCGTGTCTGTCGTGTCTGTCGTGTCTGTCGTGTCTGTCGTGTCTGTCGTGTCTGTCGTGTCTGTCGTCTCTGTCGTGTCTGTCGTGTCTGTCGTGTCGTGTCTGTCGTGTCGTGTCTGTCGTGTCGTGTCTGTCGTGTCGTGTCTGTCGTGTCTGTCGTGTCTGTCGTGTCTGTCGTGTCTGTCGTGTCTGTCGTGTCTGTCGTGTCTGTCGTGTCTGTCGTGTCTGTCGTGTCGTGTCTGTCGTGTCGTGTCTGTCGTGTCGTGTCTGTCGTGTCTGTCGTGTCGTGTCTGTCGTGTCTGTCGTGTCTGTCGTGTCTGCCGTGTCGTGTCTGTCGTGGCTGTCGTGGCTGTCGTGTCTGTCGTGGCTGTCGTGGCTGTCGTGGCTGTCGTGGCTGTCGTGGCTGTCGTGGCTGTCGTGGCTGTCGTGGCTGTCGTGGCTGGCGTGGCTGGCGTGGCTGGCGTGGCTGGCGTGGCTGGCGTGGCTGGCGTGGCTGGCGTGGCTGGCGTGGCTGGCGTGGCTGGCGTGGCTGGCGTGGCTGGCGTGGCTGGCGTGGCTGGCGTGGCTGGCGTGGCTGGCGTGGCTGGCGTGGCTGGCGTGTCGTGTCGTGTCGTGTCGTGTCGTGTCGTGTCGTGTCGTGTCGTGTCGTGTCGTGTCGTGTCGTGTCTGTCGTGTCTGTCGTGTCTGTCGTGTCTGTCGTGTCTGTCGTGTCGTGTCTGTCGTGTCTGTCGTGTCTGTCGTGTCGGTCGTGTATGTCGTGTCTGTCGTGTCTGTCGTGTCTGTCGTGTCTGTCGTGTCTGTCGTGTCTGTCGTGTCGTGTCTGTCGTGTCTGTCGTGTCGTGTCTGTCGTGTCGTGTCTGTCGTGTCTGTCGTGTCTGTCGTGTCGTGTCTGTCGTGTCTGTCGTGTCTGTCGTGTATGTCGTGTCTGTCGTGTATGTCGTGTCTGTCGTGTCTGTCGTGTCGTGTCTGTCGTGTCGTGTCTGTCGTGTCTGTCGTGTCTGTCGTGTCGTGTCTGTCGTGTCTGTCGTGTCTGTCGTGTATGTCGTGTCTCTCGTGTCTGTCGTGTCTGTCGTGTCTGTCGTGTCGTGTCTGTCGTGTCTGTCGTGTCTGTCGTGTCGTGTCTGTCGTGTCGTGTCTGTCGTGTCTGTCGTGTCTGTCGTGTCGTGTCTGTCGTGTCTGTCGTGTCTGTCGTGTATGTCGTGTCTGTCGTGTCTGTCGTGTCTGTCGTGTCTGTCGTGTCGTGTCTGTCGTGTCGTGTCTGTCGTGTCGTGTCTGTCGTGTCTGTCGTGAATGTCGTGTCGTGTCTGTCGTGTCTGTCGTGTCTGTCGTGTCTGTCGTGTCTGTCGTGTCGTGTCGTGTCTGTCGCGTCTGTCGCGTCTGTCGCGTCTGTCGTGTCGTGTCTGTCGTGTCTGTCGTGTCTGTCGTGTCGTGGCTGTCGTGGCTGTCGTGGCTGTCGTGGCTGTCGTGGCTGTCGTGGCTGTCGTGGCTGTCGTGGCTGTCGTGGCTGTCGTGTCTGTCGTGTCTGTCGTGTCGTGTCTGTCGTGTCTGTCGTGTCTGTCGTGTCTGTCGTGTATGTCGTGTCTGTCGTGTCTGTTGTGTCTGTCGTGTCTGTCGTGTCTGTCGTGTCTGTCGTGTCTGTCGTGTCTGTCGTGTCTGTCGTGTCGTGTCTGTCGTGTCGTGTCGTGTCGTGTCGTGTCGTGTCGTGTCGTGTCGTGTCGTGTCGTGTCGTGTCGTGTCGTGTCGTGTCGTGTCGTGTCGTGTCTGTCGTGTCGTGTCGTGTCGTGTCTGTCGTGTCGTGTCTGTCGTGTCTGTCGTGTCTGTCGTGTCTGTCGTGTCTGTCGTGTCTGTCGTGTCGTGTCTGTCGTGTCTGTCGTGTCTGTCGTGTCTGTCGTGTCTGTCGTGTATGTCGTATCTGTCGTGTCTGTCGTGTCTGTCGTGTCTGTCGTGTCTGTCGTGTCTGTCGTGTCTGTCGTGTCTGTCGTGTCGTGTCTGTCGTGTCTGTCGTGTCGTGTCTGTCGTGTCGTGTCTGTCGTGTCGTGTCTGTCGTGTCTGTCGTGTCTGTCGTGTCTGTCGTGTCTGTCGTGTCTGTCGTGTCTGTCGTGTCTGTCGTGTCGTGTCTGTCGTGTCGTGTCTGTCGTGTCGTGTCTGTCGTGTCTGTCGTGTCGTGTCTGTCGTGTCTGTCGTGTCTGTCGTGTCTGCCGTGTCGTGTCTGTCGTGGCTGTCGTGGCTGTCGTGTCTGTCGTGGCTGTCGTGGCTGTCGTGGCTGTCGTGGCTGTCGTGGCTGTCGTGGCTGTCGTGGCTGGCGTGGCTGGCGTGGCTGGCGTGGCTGGCGTGGCTGGCGTGGCTGGCGTGGCTGGCGTGGCTGGCGTGGCTGGCGTGGCTGGCGTGGCTGGCGTGGCTGGCGTGGCTGGCGTGGCTGGCGTGTCTGTCGTGTCGTGTCGTGTCGTGTCGTGTCGTGTCGTGTCGTGTCGTGTCGTGTCGTGTCGTGTCGTGTCGTGTCTGTCGTGTCTGTCGTGTCTGTCGTGTCTGTCGTGTCGTGTCTGTCGTGTCTGTCGTGTCTGTCGTGTCGGTCGTGTATGTCGTGTATGTCGTGTCTGTCGTGTCTGTCGTGTCTGTCGTGTCTGTCGTGTCTGTCGTGTCTGTCGTGTCGTGTCTGTCGTGTCTGTCGTGTCGTGTCTGTCGTGTCGTGTCTGTCGTGTCTGTCGTGTCTGTCGTGTCGTGTCTGTCGTGTCTGTCGTGTCTGTCGTGTATGTCGTGTCTGTCGTGTATGTCGTGTCTGTCGTGTCTGTCGTGTCGTGTCTGTCGTGTCGTGTATGTCGTGTCTGTCGTGTCTGTCGTGTCGTGTCTGTCGTGTCTGTCGTGTCTGTCGTGTATGTCGTGTCTCTCGTGTCTGTCGTGTCTGTCGTGTCTGTCGTGTCGTGTCTGTCGTGTCTGTCGTGTCTGTCGTGTCGTGTCTGTCGTGTCGTGTCTGTCGTGTCTGTCGTGTCTGTCGTGTCGTGTCTGTCGTGTCTGTCGTGTCTGTCGTGTATGTCGTGTCTGTCGTGTCTGTCGTGTCTGTCGTGTCTGTCGTGTCTGTCGTGTCTGTCGTGTCGTGTCTGTCGTGTCTGTCGTGTCGTGTCTGTCGTGTCGTGTCTGTCGTGTCTGTCGTGTCTGTCGTGTCGTGTCTGTCGTGTCTGTCGTGTCTGTCGTGTCTGTCGTGTCTGTCGTGTCGTGTCGTGTCTGTCGCGTCTGTCGCGTCTGTCGCGTCTGTCGTGTCGTGTCTGTCGTGTCTGTCGTGTCTGTCGTGTCGTGGCTGTCGTGGCTGTCGTGGCTGTCGTGGCTGTCGTGGCTGTCGTGGCTGTCGTGGCTGTCGTGGCTGTCGTGGCTGTCGTGTCTGTCGTGTCTGTCGTGTCTGTCGTGTCGTGTCTGTCGTGTCTGTCGTGTCTGTCGTGTCGTGTCTGTCGTGTCTGTCGTGTCTGTCGTGTCTGTCGTGTATGTCGTGTCTGTCGTGTCTGTCGTGTCTGTCGTGTCTGTCGTGTCTGTCGTGTCTGTCGTGTCTGTCGTGTCTGTCGTGTCGTGTCTGTCGTGTCTGTCGTGTCGTGTCTGTCGTGTCGTGTCTGTCGTGTCTGTCGTGTCTGTCGTGTCGTGCCTGTCGTGTCTGTCGTGTCTGTCGTGTCTGTCGTGTCTGTCGTGTCTGTCGTGTCTGTCGTGTCTGTCGTGTCTTTCGTGTCTGTCGTGTCTGTCGTGTCTGTCGTGTCGTGTCTGTCGTGTCGTGTCTGTCGTGTCGTGTCTGTCGTGTCTGTCGTGTCGTGTCTGTCGTGTCTGTCGTGTCTGTCGTGTCTGCCGTGTCGTGTCTGTCGTGGCTGTCGTGGCTGTCGTGTCTGTCGTGGCTGTCGTGGCTGTCGTGGCTGTCGTGGCTGTCGTGGCTGGCGTGGCTGGCGTGGCTGGCGTGGCTGGCGTGGCTGGCGTGGCTGGCGTGGCTGGCGTGGCTGGCGTGGCTGGCGTGGCTGGCGTGGCTGGCGTGGCTGGCGTGGCTGGCGTGTCGTGTCGTGTCGTGTCGTGTCGTGTCGTGTCGTGTCGTGTCGTGTCGTGTCGTGTCGTGTCGTGTCGTGTCGTGTCGTGTCGTGTCGTGTCTGTCGTGTCTGTCGTGTCTGTCGTGTCGTGTCTGTCGTGTCTGTCGTGTCTGTCGTGTCTGTCGTGTATGTCGTGTCTGTCGTGTCTGTCGTGTCTGTCGTGTCTGTCGTGTCTGTCGTGTCTGTCGTGTCGTGTCTGTCGTGTCTGTCGTGTCGTGTCTGTCGTGTCGTGTCTGTCGTGTCTGTCGTGTCTGTCGTGTCGTGTCTGTCGTGTCTGTCGTGTCTGTCGTGTATGTCGTGTCTGTCGTGTCTGTCGTGTCTGTCGTGTCTGTCGTGTCGTGTCTGTCGTGTCGTGTCTGTCGTGTCTGTCGTGTCTGTCGTGTCGTGTCTGTCGTGTCTGTCGTGTCTGTCGTGTATGTCGTGTCTGTCGTGTCTGTCGTGTCTGTCGTGTCTGTCGTGTCTGTCGTGTCGTGTCTGTCGTGTCTGTCGTGTCTGTCGTGTCGTGTCTGTCGTGTCGTGTCTTTCGTGTCTGTCGTGTCTGTCGTGTCTGTCGTGTCTGTCGTGTCTGTCGTGTCTGTCGTGTCTGTCGTGTCTGTCGTGTCTGTCGTGTCTGTCGTGTCTGTCGTGTCTGTCGTGTCGTGTCTGTCGTGTCTGTCGTGTCGTGTCTGTCGTGTCGTGTCTGTCGTGTCTGTCGTGTCGTGTCTGTCGTGTCGTGTCTGTCGTGTCTGTCGTGTCTGTCGTGTCGTGTCTGTCGTGTCTGTCGTGTCTGTCGTGTCTGTCGTGTCTGTCGTGTCGTGTCGTGTCTGTCGCGTCTGTCGCGTCTATCGCGTCTGTCGTGTCGTGTCTGTCGTGTCTGTCGTGTCTGTCGTGTCGTGGCTGTCGTGGCTGTCGTGGCTGTCGTGGCTGTCGTGGCTGTCGTGGCTGTCGTGGCTGTCGTGGCTGTCGTGGCTGTCGTGGCTGTCGTGGCTGTCGTGGCTGTCGTGGCTGTTGTGGCTGTCGTGGCTGCCGTGGCTGCCGTGGCTGCCGTGGCTGCCGTGGCTGCCGTGGCTGCCGTGGATGCCGTGGCTGCCGTGGCTGCCGTGGCTGCCTTGGCTGCCGTGGCTGCGTGGCTGCCGTGTCTGTCGTGTCTGTCGTGTCTGTCGTGTCTGTCGTGTCTGTCGTGTCTGTCGTGTCTGTCGTCTCTGTCGTGTCTGTCGTGTCTGTCGTGTCGTGTCTGTCGTGTCGTGTCTGTCGTGTCGTGTCTGTCGTGTCGTGTCTGTCGTGTCTGTCGTGTCTGTCGTGTCTGTCGTGTCTGTTGTGTCTGTCGTGTCTGTCGTGTCGTGTCTGTCGTGTCGTGTCTGTCGTGTCGTGTCTGTCGTGTCTGTCGTGTCGTGTCTGTCGTGTCTGTCGTGTCTGTCGTGTCTGCCGTGTCGTGTCTGTCGTGGCTGTCGTGGCTGTCGTGTCTGTCGTGGCTGTCGTGGCTGTCGTGGCTGTCGTGGCTGTCGTGGCTGTCGTGGCTGGCGTGGCTGGCGTGGCTGGCGTGGCTGGCGTGGCTGGCGTGGCTGGCGTGGCTGGCGTGGCTGGCGTGGCTGGCGTGGCTGGCGTGGCTGGCGTGGCTGGCGTGGCTGGCGTGGCTGGCGTGGCTGGCGTGGCTGGCGTGGCTGGCGTGGCTGGCGTGGCTGGCGTGGCTGGCGTGGCTGGCGTGGCTGGCGTGGCTGGCGTGGCTGGCGTGGCTGGCGTGGCTGGCGTGGCTGGCGTGGCTGGCGTGGCTGGCGTGGCTGGCGTGTCTGTCGTGTCGTGTCGTGTCGTGTCGTGTCGTGTCGTGTCGTGTCGTGTCGTGTCGTGTCGTGTCGTGTCGTGTCGTGTCGTGTCGTGTCTGTCGTGTCTGTCGTGTCTGTCGTGTCTGTCGTGTCGTGTCTGTCGTGTCTGTCGTGTCTGTCGTGTCTGTCGTGTATGTCGTGTCTGTCGTGTCTGTCGTGTCTGTCGTGTCTGTCGTGTCTGTCGTGTCTGTCGTGTCGTGTCTGTCGTGTCTGTCGTGTCTGTCGTGTCGTGTCTGTCGTGTCGTGTCTGTCGTGTCGTGTCTGTCGTGTCTGTCGTGTCTGTCGTGTCGTGTCTGTCGTGTCTGTCGTGTCTGTCGTGTATGTCGTGTCTGTCGTGTCTGTCGTGTCTGTCGTGTCTGTCGTGTCTGTCGTGTCGTGTCTGTCGTGTCTGTCGTGTCTGTCGTGTCTGTCGTGTCTGTCGTGTCGTGTCTGTCGTGTATGTCGTGTATGTCGTGTCGTGTCTGTCGTGTATGTCGTGTCTGTCGTGTATGTCGTGTCTGTCGTGTCTGTCGTATCGTGTCTGTCGTGTCTGTCGTGTCTGTCGTGTCGTGTCTGTCGTGTCGTGTCTGTCGTGTCTGTCGTGTCTGTCGTGTCTGTCGTGTCGTGTCTGTCGTGTCGTGTCTGTCGTGTCTGTCGTGTCTGTCGTGTCGTGTCTGTCGTGTCTGTCGTGTCTGTCGTGTCTGTCGTGTCTGTCGTGTCTGTCGTGTCTGTCGTGTCGTGTCGTGTCTGTCGCGTCTGTCGCGTCTGTCGCGTCTGTCGTGTCGTGTCTGTCGTGTCTGTCGTGTCTGTCGTGGCTGTCGTGGCTGTCGTGGCTGTCGTGGCTGTCGTGGCTGTCGTGGCTGTCGTGGCTGTCGTGTCTGTCGTGTCTGTCGTGTCTGTCGTGTCTGTCGTGTCTGTCGTGTCTGTCGTGTCTGTCGTGTCTGTCGTGTCTGTCGTGTCGTGTCGTGTCTGTCGTGTCTGTCGTGTCTGTCGTGTCTGTCGTGTCGTGTCGTGTCGTGTCGTGTCGTGTCGTGTCGTGTCGTGTCGTGTCGTGTCGTGTCTGTCGTGTCTGTCGGGTCTGTCGTGTCTGTCGTGTCTGTCGTGTCTGTCGTGTCTGTCGTGTCGTGTCTGTCGTGTCTGTCGTGTCTGTCGTGTCTGTCGTGTCTGTCGTGTCGTGTCTGTCGTGTCGTGTCTGTCGTGTCGTGTCTGTCGTGTCTGTCGTGTCTGTCGTGTCGTGTCTGTCGTGTCTGTCGTGTCTGTCGTGTCTGCCGTGTCGTGTCTGTCGTGGCTGTCGTGGCTGTCGTGTCTGTCGTGTCGTGTCTGTCGTGTCTGTCGTGTCTGTCGTGTCTGTCGTGTCTGTCGTGTCTGTCGTGTCTGTCGTGTCGTGTCTGTCGTGTCGTGTCTGTCGTGTCGTGTCTGTCGTGTCTGTCGTGTCGTGTCTGTCGTGTCTGTCGTGTCTGTCGTGTCTGCCGTGTCGTGTCTGTCGTGGCTGTCGTGGCTGTCGTGTCTGTCGTGGCTGTCGTGGCTGTCGTGGCTGTCGTGGCTGTCGTGGCTGTCGTGTCGTGTCGTGTCGTGTCGTGTCGTGTCGTGTCGTGTCGTGTCGTGTCGTGTCGTGTCGTGTCGTGTCGTGTCTGTCGTGTCGTGTCTGTCGTGTCTGTCGTGTCGTGTCTGTCGTGTCTGTCGTGTCTGTCGTGTCTGTCGTGTCTGTCGTGTCGTGTCTGTCGTGTCTGTCGTGTCTGTCGTGTCGTGTCTGTCGTGTCTGTCGTGTCTGTCGTGTCGTGTCGTGTCGTGTCGTGTCGTGTCGTGTCGTGTCGTGTCGTGTCGTGTCGTGTTGTGTCGTGTCGTGTCTGTCGTGTCGTGTCGTGTCGTGTCGTGTCTGTCGTGTCGTGTCTGTCGTGTCGTGTCTGTCGTGTCTGTTGTGTCTGTCGTGTCGTGTCTGTCGTGTCTGTCGTGTCTGTCGTGTCTGTCGTGTCTGTCGTGTCTGTCGTGTCTGTCGTGTCGTGGCTGTCGTGGCTGTCGTGGCTGTCGTGGCTGTCGTGGCTGTCATGGCTGTCGTGGCTGTCGTGGCTGTCGTGGCTGGCGTGGCTGGCGTGGCTGGCGTGGCTGGCGTGGCTGGCGTGGCTGGCGTGGCTGGCGTGGCTGGCGTGGCTGGCGTGGCTGGCGTGGCTGGCGTGGCTGTCGTGTCGTGTCGTGTCGTGTCGTGTCATGTCGTGTCGTGTCGTGTCGTGTCTGTCGTGTCGTGTCTGTCGTGTCTGTCGTGTCGTGTCTGTCGTGTATGTCGTGTCTGTCGTGTCTGTCGTGTCGTGTCTGTCGTGTCTGTCGTGTCTGTCGTGTCTGTCGTGTCTGTCGTGTCGTGTCTGTCGTGTCTGTCGTGTCGTGTCGTGTCGTGTCGTGTCGTGTCGTGTCGTGTCGTGTCGTGTCGTGTCGTGTCGTGTCGTCTCTGTCGTGTCGTGTCGTGTCGTGTCTGTCGTGTCGTGTCTGTCGTGTCGTGTCTGTCGTGTCTGTCGTGTCTGTCGTGTCGTGTCTGTCGTGTCTGTCGTGTCGTGTCTGTCGTGTCTGTCGTGTCTGTCGTGTCTGTCGTGTCTGTCGTGTCTGTCGTGTCTGTCGTGTCTGTCGTGTCTGTCGTGTCTGTCGTGTCGTGTCTGTCGTGTCTGTCGTGTCGTGTCTGTCGTGTCGTGTCTGTCGTGTCTGTCGTGTCGTGTCTGTCGTGTCGTGTCTGTCGTGTCGTGTCTGTCGTGTCTGTCGTGTCTGTCGTGTCGTGTCTGTCGTGTCTGTCGTGTCTGTCGTGTCTGTCGTGTCTGTCGTGTCGTGTCGTGTCTGTCGCGTCTGTCGCGTCTATCGCGTCTGTCGTGTCGTGTCTGTCGTGTCTGTCGTGTCTGTCGTGTCGTGGCTGTCGTGGCTGTCGTGGCTGTCGTGGCTGTCGTGGCTGTCGTGGCTGTCGTGGCTGTCGTGGCTGTCGTGGCTGTCGTGGCTGTCGTGGCTGTCGTGGCTGTTGTGGCTGTCGTGGCTGCCGTGGCTGCCGTGGCTGCCGTGGCTGCCGTGGCTGCCGTGGCTGCCGTGGCTGCCGTGGCTGCCGTGGATGCCGTGGCTGCCGTGGCTGCCGTGGCTGCCTTGGCTGCCGTGGCTGCGTGGCTGCCGTGTCTGTCGTGTCTGTCGTGTCTGTCGTGTCTGTCGTGTCTGTCGTGTCTGTCGTGTCTGTCGTCTCTGTCGTGTCTGTCGTGTCTGTCGTGTCGTGTCTGTCGTGTCGTGTCTGTCGTGTCGTGTCTGTCGTGTCGTGTCTGTCGTGTCTGTCGTGTCTGTCGTGTCTGTCGTGTCTGTCGTGTCTGTCGTGTCTGTCGTGTCTGTCGTGTCTGTCGTGTCTGTCGTGTCGTGTCTGTCGTGTCGTGTCTGTCGTGTCGTGTCTGTCGTGTCTGTCGTGTCGTGTCTGTCGTGTCTGTCGTGTCTGTCGTGTCTGCCGTGTCGTGTCTGTCGTGGCTGTCGTGGCTGTAGTGTCTGTCGTGGCTGTCGTGGCTGTCGTGGCTGTCGTGGCTGTCGTGGCTGTCGTGGCTGTCGTGGCTGTCGTGGCTGTCGTGGCTGGCGTGGCTGGCGTGGCTGGCGTGGCTGGCGTGGCTGGCGTGGCTGGCGTGGCTGGCGTGGCTGGCGTGGCTGGCGTGGCTGGCGTGGCTGGCGTGGCTGGCGTGGCTGGCGTGGCTGGCGTGGCTGGCGTGGCTGGCGTGGCTGGCGTGGCTGGCGTGTCGTGTCGTGTCGTGTCGTGTCGTGTCGTGTCGTGTCGTGTCGTGTCGTGTCGTGTCGTGTCGTGTCTGTCGTGTCTGTCGTGTCTGTCGTGTCTGTCGTGTCTGTCGTGTCGTGTCTGTCGTGTCTGTCGTGTCTGTCGTGTCGGTCGTGTATGTCGTGTCTGTCGTGTCTGTCGTGTCTGTCGTGTCTGTCGTGTCTGTCGTGTCTGTCGTGTCGTGTCTGTCGTGTCTGTCGTGTCGTGTCTGTCGTGTCGTGTCTGTCGTGTCTGTCGTGTCTGTCGTGTCGTGTCTGTCGTGTCTGTCGTGTCTGTCGTGTATGTCGTGTCTGTCGTGTATGTCGTGTCTGTCGTGTCTGTCGTGTCGTGTCTGTCGTGTCGTGTCTGTCGTGTCTGTCGTGTCTGTCGTGTCGTGTCTGTCGTGTCTGTCGTGTCTGTCGTGTATGTCGTGTCTCTCGTGTCTGTCGTGTCTGTCGTGTCTGTCGTGTCGTGTCTGTCGTGTCTGTCGTGTCTGTCGTGTCGTGTCTGTCGTGTCGTGTCTGTCGTGTCTGTCGTGTCTGTCGTGTCGTGTCTGTCGTGTCTGTCGTGTCTGTCGTGTATGTCGTGTCTGTCGTGTCTGTCGTGTCTGTCGTGTCTGTCGTGTCGTGTCTGTCGTGTCGTGTCTGTCGTGTCGTGTCTGTCGTGTCTGTCGTGTCTGTCGTGTCGTGTCTGTCGTGTCTGTCGTGTCTGTCGTGTCTGTCGTGTCTGTCGTGTCGTGTCGTGTCTGTCGCGTCTGTCGCGTCTGTCGCGTCTGTCGTGTCGTGTCTGTCGTGTCTGTCGTGTCTGTCGTGTCGTGGCTGTCGTGGCTGTCGTGGCTGTCGTGGCTGTCGTGGCTGTCGTGGCTGTCGTGGCTGTCGTGGCTGTCGTGGCTGTCGTGTCTGTCGTGTCTGTCGTGTCGTGTCTGTCGTGTCTGTCGTGTCTGTCGTGTCTGTCGTGTATGTCGTGTCTGTCGTGTCTGTTGTGTCTGTCGTGTCTGTCGTGTCTGTCGTGTCTGTCGTGTCTGTCGTGTCTGTCGTGTCTGTCGTGTCGTGTCTGTCGTGTCTGTCGTGTCGTGTCTGTCGTGTCGTGTCTGTCGTGTCTGTCGTGTCTGTCGTGTCGTGCCTGTCGTGTCTGTCGTGTCTGTCGTGTCTGTCGTGTCTGTCGTGTCTGTCGTGTCTGTCGTGTCTGTCGTGTCTGTCGTGTCTGTCGTGTCGTGTCTGTCGTGTCGTGTCTGTCGTGTCGTGTCTGTCGTGTCTGTCGTGTCGTGTCTGTCGTGTCTGTCGTGTCTGTCGTGTCTGCCGTGTCGTGTCTGTCGTGGCTGTCGTGGCTGTCGTGTCTGTCGTGGCTGTCGTGGCTGTCGTGGCTGTCGTGGCTGTCGTGGCTGTCGTGGCTGGCGTGGCTGGCGTGGCTGGCGTGGCTGGCGTGGCTGGCGTGGCTGGCGTGGCTGGCGTGGCTGGCGTGGCTGGCGTGGCTGGCGTGGCTGGCGTGGCTGGCGTGTCTGTCGTGTCGTGTCGTGTCGTGTCGTGTCGTGTCGTGTCGTGTCGTGTCGTGTCGTGTCGTGTCGTGTCGTGTCTGTCGTGTCTGTCGTGTCTGTCGTGTCTGTCGTGTCGTGTCTGTCGTGTCTGTCGTGTCTGTCGTGTCTGTCGTGTATGTCGTGTCTGTCGTGTCTGTCGTGTCTGTCGTGTCTGTCGTGTCTGTCGTGTCTGTCGTGTCGTGTCTGTCGTGTCTGTCGTGTCGTGTCTGTCGTGTCGTGTCTGTCGTGTCTGTCGTGTCTGTCGTGTCGTGTCTGTCGTGTCTGTCGTGTCTGTCGTGTATGTCGTGTCTGTCGTGTCTGTCGTGTCTGTCGTGTCTGTCGTGTCGTGTCTGTCGTGTCGTGTCTGTCGTGTCTGTCGTGTCTGTCGTGTCGTGTCTGTCGTGTCTGTCGTGTCTGTCGTGTCTGTCGTGTCTGCCGTGTCTGTCGTGTCTGTCGTGTCTGTCGTGTCTGTCGTGTCGTGTCTGTCGTGTCTGTCGTGTCTGTCGTGTCGTGTCTGTCGTGTCGTGTCTGTCGTGTCGTGTCTGTCGTGTCTGTCGTGTCTGTCGTGTCGTGTTTGTCGTGTCTGTCGTGTCTGTCGTGTATGTCGTGTCTGTCGTGTCTGTCGTGTCTGTCGTGTCTGTCGTGTCGTGTCTGTCGTGTCTGTCGTGTCTGTCGTGTCTGTCGTGTCGTGTCTGTCGTGTCTGTCGTGTCTGTCGTGTCTGTCGTGTCTGTCGTGTCGTGTCTGTCGTGTATGTCGTGTATGTCGTGTCGTGTCTGTCGTGTCTGTCGTGTCTGTCGTGTATGTCGTGTCTGTCGTGTCTGTCGTATCGTGTCTGTCGTGTCTGTCGTGTCTGTCGTGTCGTGTCTGTCGTGTCGTGTCTGTCGTGTCTGTCGTGTCTGTCGTGTCTGTCGTGTCGTGTCTGTCGTGTCGTGTCTGTCGTGTCTGTCGTGTCTGTCGTGTCGTGTCTGTCGTGTCTGTCGTGTCTGTCGTGTCTGTCGTGTCTGTCGTGTCTGTCGTGTCTGTCGTGTCGTGTCGTGTCTGTCGCGTCTGTCGCGTCTGTCGCGTCTGTCGTGTCGTGTCTGTCGTGTCTGTCGTGTCTGTCGTGGCTGTCGTGGCTGTCGTGGCTGTCGTGGCTGTCGTGGCTGTCGTGGCTGTCGTGGCTGTCGTGGCTGTCGTGGCTGTCGTGGCTGTCGTGGCTGTCGTGGCTGTCGTGGCTGTCGTGGCTGTCGTGTCTGTCGTGTCTGTCGTGTCTGTCGTGTCTGTCGTGTCTGTCGTGTCTGTCGTGTCTGTCGTGTCTGTCGTGTCGTGTCGTGTCTGTCGTGTCTGTCGTGTCTGTCGTGTCTGTCGTGTCGTGTCGTGTCGTGTCGTGTCGTGTCGTGTCGTGTCGTGTCGTGTCGTGTCTGTCGTGTCTGTCGTGTCTGTCGTGTCTGTCGTGTCTGTCGTGTCTGTCGTGTCTGTCGTGTCGTGTCTGTCGTGTCTGTCGTGTCTGTCGTGTCTGTCGTGTCTGTCGTGTCGTGTCTGTCGTGTCGTGTCTGTCGTGTCGTGTCTGTCGTGTCTGTCGTGTCTGTCGTGTCGTGTCTGTCGTGTCTGTCGTGTCTGTCGTGTCTGCCGTGTCGTGTCTGTCGTGGCTGTCGTGGCTGTCGTGTCTGTCGTGTCGTGTCTGTCGTGTCTGTCGTGTCTGTCGTGTCTGTCGTGTCTGTCGTGTCTGTCGTGTCTGTCGTGTCGTGTCTGTCGTGTCGTGTCTGTCGTGTCGTGTCTGTCGTGTCTGTCGTGTCGTGTCTGTCGTGTCTGTCGTGTCTGTCGTGTCTGCCGTGTCGTGTCTGTCGTGGCTGTCGTGGCTGTCGTGTCTGTCGTGGCTGTCGTGGCTGTCGTGGCTGTCGTGGCTGTCGTGGCTGTCGTGTCGTGTCGTGTCGTGTCGTGTCGTGTCGTGTCGTGTCGTGTCGTGTCGTGTCGTGTCGTGTCGTGTCGTGTCTGTCGTGTCGTGTCTGTCGTGTCTGTCGTGTCGTGTCTGTCGTGTCTGTCGTGTCTGTCGTGTCTGTCGTGTCTGTCGTGTCTGTCGTGTCGTGTCTGTCGTGTCTGTCGTGTCTGTCGTGTCGTGTCTGTCGTGTCTGTCGTGTCTGTCGTGTCGTGTCGTGTCGTGTCGTGTCGTGTCGTGTCGTGTCGTGTCGTGTCGTGTTGTGTCGTGTCGTGTCTGTCGTGTCGTGTCGTGTCGTGTCGTGTCTGTCGTGTCGTGTCTGTCGTGTCGTGTCTGTCGTGTCGTGTCTGTCGTGTCTGTCGTGTCTGTCGTGTCGTGTCTGTCGTGTCTGTCGTGTCTGTCGTGTCTGTCGTGTCTGTCGTGTCTGTCGTGTCTGTCGTGTCGTGGCTGTCGTGGCTGTCGTGGCTGTCGTGGCTGTCGTGGCTGTCGTGGCTGTCGTGGCTGTCGTGGCTGGCGTGGCTGGCGTGGCTGGCGTGGCTGGCGTGGCTGGCGTGGCTGGCGTGGCTGGCGTGGCTGGCGTGGCTGGCGTGGCTGGCGTGGCTGGCGTGGCTGGCGTGGCTGGCGTGGCTGGCGTGGCTGGCGTGTCTGTCGTGTCGTGTCGTGTCGTGTCGTGTCATGTCGTGTCGTGTCGTGTCGTGTCGTGTCGTGTCGTGTCGTGTCGTGTCGTGTCGTGTCTGTCGTGTCGTGTCTGTCGTGTCTGTCGTGTCGTGTCTGTCGTGTATGTCGTGTCTGTCGTGTCTGTCGTGTCGTGTCTGTCGTGTCTGTCGTGTCTGTCGTGTCGTGTCTGTCGTGTCTGTCGTGTCGTGTCGTGTCGTGTCGTGTCGTGTCGTGTCGTGTCGTGTCGTGTCGTGTCGTGTCGTGTCGTCTCTGTCGTGTCGTGTCGTGTCGTGTCTGTCGTGTCGTGTCTGTCGTGTCGTGTCTGTCGTGTCTGTCGTGTCTGTCGTGTCGTGTCTGTCGTGTCTGTCGTGTCTGTCGTGTCTGTCGTGTCTGTCGTGTCTGTCGTGTCTGTCGTGTCTGTCGTGTCTGTCGTGTCTGTCGTGTCTGTCGTGTCGTGTCTGTCGTGTCTGTCGTGTCGTGTCTGTCGTGTCGTGTCTGTCGTGTCTGTCGTGTCTGTCGTGTCGTGTCTGTCGTGTCTGTCGTGTCTGTCGTGTATGTCGTGTCTGTCGTGTCTGTCGTGTCTGTCGTGTCGTGTCTGTCGTGTCTGTCGTGTCTGTCGTGTCTGTCGTGTCTGTCGTGTCGTGTCTGTCGTGTCTGTCGTGTATGTCGTGTCGTGTCTGTCGTGTCTGTCGTGTCTGTCGTGTATGTCGTGTCTGTCGTGTCTGTCGTGTCTGTCGTGTCGTGTCTGTCGTGTCTGTCGTGTCTGTCGTGTCGTGTCTGTCGTGTCGTGTCTGTCGTGTCTGTCGTGTCTGTCGTGTCTGTCGTATCGTGTCTGTCGTGTCGTGTCTGTCGTGTCTGTCGTGTCTGTCGTGTCGTGTCTGTCGTGTCTGTCGTGTCTGTCGTGTCTGTCGTGTCTGTCGTGTCTGTCGTGTCTGTCGTGTCTGTCGTGTCGTGTCGTGTCTGTCGCGTCTGTCGCGTCTGTCGCGTCTGTCGCGTCTGTCGTGTCGTGTCTGTCGTGTCTGTCGTGTCTGTCGTGTCTGTCGTGTCTGTCGTGTATGTCGTATCTGTCGTGTCTGTCGTGTCTGTCGTGTCTGTCGTGTCTGTCGTGTCTGTCGTGTCTGTCGTGTCTGTCGTGTCGTGTCTGTCGTGTCTGTCGTGTCGTGTCTGTCGTGTCGTGTCTGTCGTGTCGTGTCTGTCGTGTCTGTCGTGTCTGTCGTGTCTGTCGTGTCTGTCGTGTCTGTCGTGTCTGTCGTGTCTGTCGTGTCGTGTCTGTCGTGTCGTGTCTGTCGTGTCGTGTCTGTCGTGTCTGTCGTGTCGTGTCTGTCGTGTCTGTCGTGTCTGTCGTGTCTGCCGTGTCGTGTCTGTCGTGGCTGTCGTGGCTGTCGTGTCTGTCGTGGCTGTCGTGGCTGTCGTGGCTGTCGTGGCTGTCGTGGCTGTCGTGGCTGTCGTGGCTGTCGTGGCTGGCGTGGCTGGCGTGGCTGGCGTGGCTGGCGTGGCTGGCGTGGCTGGCGTGGCTGGCGTGGCTGGCGTGGCTGGCGTGGCTGGCGTGGCTGGCGTGGCTGGCGTGGCTGGCGTGTCTGTCGTGTCGTGTCGTGTCGTGTCGTGTCGTGTCGTGTCGTGTCGTGTCGTGTCGTGTCGTGTCGTGTCGTGTCTGTCGTGTCTGTCGTGTCTGTCGTGTCTGTCGTGTCGTGTCTGTCGTGTCTGTCGTGTCTGTCGTGTCGGTCGTGTATGTCGTGTATGTCGTGTCTGTCGTGTCTGTCGTGTCTGTCGTGTCTGTCGTGTCTGTCGTGTCTGTCGTGTCGTGTCTGTCGTGTCTGTCGTGTCGTGTCTGTCGTGTCGTGTCTGTCGTGTCTGTCGTGTCTGTCGTGTCGTGTCTGTCGTGTCTGTCGTGTCTGTCGTGTATGTCGTGTCTGTCGTGTATGTCGTGTCTGTCGTGTCTGTCGTGTCGTGTCTGTCGTGTCGTGTATGTCGTGTCTGTCGTGTCTGTCGTGTCGTGTCTGTCGTGTCTGTCGTGTCTGTCGTGTATGTCGTGTCTCTCGTGTCTGTCGTGTCTGTCGTGTCTGTCGTGTCGTGTCTGTCGTGTCTGTCGTGTCTGTCGTGTCGTGTCTGTCGTGTCGTGTCTGTCGTGTCTGTCGTGTCTGTCGTGTCGTGTCTGTCGTGTCTGTCGTGTCTGTCGTGTATGTCGTGTCTGTCGTGTCTGTCGTGTCTGTCGTGTCTGTCGTGTCTGTCGTGTCTGTCGTGTCGTGTCTGTCGTGTCTGTCGTGTCGTGTCTGTCGTGTCGTGTCTGTCGTGTCTGTCGTGTCTGTCGTGTCGTGTCTGTCGTGTCTGTCGTGTCTGTCGTGTCTGTCGTGTCTGTCGTGTCGTGTCGTGTCTGTCGCGTCTGTCGCGTCTGTCGCGTCTGTCGTGTCGTGTCTGTCGTGTCTGTCGTGTCTGTCGTGTCGTGGCTGTCGTGGCTGTCGTGGCTGTCGTGGCTGTCGTGGCTGTCGTGGCTGTCGTGGCTGTCGTGGCTGTCGTGGCTGTCGTGTCTGTCGTGTCTGTCGTGTCTGTCGTGTCGTGTCTGTCGTGTCTGTCGTGTCTGTCGTGTCTGTCGTGTATGTCGTGTCTGTCGTGTCTGTCGTGTCTGTCGTGTCTGTCGTGTCTGTCGTGTCTGTCGTGTCTGTCGTGTCTGTCGTGTCGTGTCTGTCGTGTCTGTCGTGTCGTGTCTGTCGTGTCGTGTCTGTCGTGTCTGTCGTGTCTGTCGTGTCGTGCCTGTCGTGTCTGTCGTGTCTGTCGTGTCTGTCGTGTCTGTCGTGTCTGTCGTGTCTGTCGTGTCTGTCGTGTCTTTCGTGTCTGTCGTGTCTGTCGTGTCTGTCGTGTCGTGTCTGTCGTGTCGTGTCTGTCGTGTCGTGTCTGTCGTGTCTGTCGTGTCGTGTCTGTCGTGTCTGTCGTGTCTGTCGTGTCTGCCGTGTCGTGTCTGTCGTGGCTGTCGTGGCTGTCGTGTCTGTCGTGGCTGTCGTGGCTGTCGTGGCTGTCGTGGCTGTCGTGGCTGGCGTGGCTGGCGTGGCTGGCGTGGCTGGCGTGGCTGGCGTGGCTGGCGTGGCTGGCGTGGCTGGCGTGGCTGGCGTGGCTGGCGTGGCTGGCGTGGCTGGCGTGGCTGGCGTGGCTGGCGTGTCGTGTCGTGTCGTGTCGTGTCGTGTCGTGTCGTGTCGTGTCGTGTCGTGTCGTGTCGTGTCGTGTCGTGTCGTGTCGTGTCGTGTCGTGTCTGTCGTGTCTGTCGTGTCTGTCGTGTCGTGTCTGTCGTGTCTGTCGTGTCTGTCGTGTCTGTCGTGTATGTCGTGTCTGTCGTGTCTGTCGTGTCTGTCGTGTCTGTCGTGTCTGTCGTGTCTGTCGTGTCGTGTCTGTCGTGTCTGTCGTGTCGTGTCTGTCGTGTCGTGTCTGTCGTGTCTGTCGTGTCTGTCGTGTCGTGTCTGTCGTGTCTGTCGTGTCTGTCGTGTATGTCGTGTCTGTCGTGTCTGTCGTGTCTGTCGTGTCTGTCGTGTCGTGTCTGTCGTGTCGTGTCTGTCGTGTCTGTCGTGTCTGTCGTGTCGTGTCTGTCGTGTCTGTCGTGTCTGTCGTGTATGTCGTGTCTGTCGTGTCTGTCGTGTCTGTCGTGTCTGTCGTGTCTGTCGTGTCGTGTCTGTCGTGTCTGTCGTGTCTGTCGTGTCGTGTCTGTCGTGTCGTGTCTGTCGTGTCTGTCGTGTCTGTCGTGTCGTGTCTGTCGTGTCTGTCGTGTCTGTCGTGTCTGTCGTGTCTGTCGTGTCTGTCGTGTCTGTCGTGTCTGTCGTGTCTGTCGTGTCTGTCGTGTCGTGTCTGTCGTGTCTGTCGTGTCGTGTCTGTCGTGTCGTGTCTGTCGTGTCTGTCGTGTCGTGTCTGTCGTGTCGTGTCTGTCGTGTCTGTCGTGTCTGTCGTGTCGTGTCTGTCGTGTCTGTCGTGTCTGTCGTGTCTGTCGTGTCTGTCGTGTCGTGTCGTGTCTGTCGCGTCTGTCGCGTCTATCGCGTCTGTCGTGTCGTGTCTGTCGTGTCTGTCGTGTCTGTCGTGTCGTGGCTGTCGTGGCTGTCGTGGCTGTCGTGGCTGTCGTGGCTGTCGTGGCTGTCGTGGCTGTCGTGGCTGTCGTGGCTGTCGTGGCTGTCGTGGCTGTCGTGGCTGTCGTGGCTGTTGTGGCTGTCGTGGCTGCCGTGGCTGCCGTGGCTGCCGTGGCTGCCGTGGCTGCCGTGGCTGCCGTGGATGCCGTGGCTGCCGTGGCTGCCGTGGCTGCCTTGGCTGCCGTGGCTGCGTGGCTGCCGTGTCTGTCGTGTCTGTCGTGTCTGTCGTGTCTGTCGTGTCTGTCGTGTCTGTCGTGTCTGTCGTCTCTGTCGTGTCTGTCGTGTCTGTCGTGTCGTGTCTGTCGTGTCGTGTCTGTCGTGTCGTGTCTGTCGTGTCGTGTCTGTCGTGTCTGTCGTGTCTGTCGTGTCTGTCGTGTCTGTTGTGTCTGTCGTGTCTGTCGTGTCGTGTCTGTCGTGTCGTGTCTGTCGTGTCGTGTCTGTCGTGTCTGTCGTGTCGTGTCTGTCGTGTCTGTCGTGTCTGTCGTGTCTGCCGTGTCGTGTCTGTCGTGGCTGTCGTGGCTGTCGTGTCTGTCGTGGCTGTCGTGGCTGTCGTGGCTGTCGTGGCTGTCGTGGCTGTCGTGGCTGGCGTGGCTGGCGTGGCTGGCGTGGCTGGCGTGGCTGGCGTGGCTGGCGTGGCTGGCGTGGCTGGCGTGGCTGGCGTGGCTGGCGTGGCTGGCGTGGCTGGCGTGGCTGGCGTGGCTGGCGTGGCTGGCGTGGCTGGCGTGGCTGGCGTGGCTGGCGTGGCTGGCGTGGCTGGCGTGGCTGGCGTGGCTGGCGTGGCTGGCGTGGCTGGCGTGGCTGGCGTGGCTGGCGTGGCTGGCGTGTCTGTCGTGTCGTGTCGTGTCGTGTCGTGTCGTGTCGTGTCGTGTCGTGTCGTGTCGTGTCGTGTCGTGTCGTGTCGTGTCGTGTCGTGTCTGTCGTGTCTGTCGTGTCTGTCGTGTCTGTCGTGTCGTGTCTGTCGTGTCTGTCGTGTCTGTCGTGTCTGTCGTGTATGTCGTGTCTGTCGTGTCTGTCGTGTCTGTCGTGTCTGTCGTGTCTGTCGTGTCTGTCGTGTCGTGTCTGTCGTGTCTGTCGTGTCTGTCGTGTCGTGTCTGTCGTGTCGTGTCTGTCGTGTCGTGTCTGTCGTGTCTGTCGTGTCTGTCGTGTCGTGTCTGTCGTGTCTGTCGTGTCTGTCGTGTATGTCGTGTCTGTCGTGTCTGTCGTGTCTGTCGTGTCTGTCGTGTCTGTCGTGTCGTGTCTGTCGTGTCTGTCGTGTCTGTCGTGTCTGTCGTGTCTGTCGTGTCGTGTCTGTCGTGTATGTCGTGTATGTCGTGTCGTGTCTGTCGTGTCTGTCGTGTCTGTCGTGTATGTCGTGTCTGTCGTGTCTGTCGTATCGTGTCTGTCGTGTCTGTCGTGTCTGTCGTGTCGTGTCTGTCGTGTCGTGTCTGTCGTGTCTGTCGTGTCTGTCGTGTCTGTCGTGTCGTGTCTGTCGTGTCGTGTCTGTCGTGTCTGTCGTGTCTGTCGTGTCGTGTCTGTCGTGTCTGTCGTGTCTGTCGTGTCTGTCGTGTCTGTCGTGTCTGTCGTGTCTGTCGTGTCGTGTCGTGTCTGTCGCGTCTGTCGCGTCTGTCGCGTCTGTCGTGTCGTGTCTGTCGTGTCTGTCGTGTCTGTCGTGGCTGTCGTGGCTGTCGTGGCTGTCGTGGCTGTCGTGGCTGTCGTGGCTGTCGTGGCTGTCGTGTCTGTCGTGTCTGTCGTGTCTGTCGTGTCTGTCGTGTCTGTCGTGTCTGTCGTGTCTGTCGTGTCTGTCGTGTCTGTCGTGTCTGTCGTGTCGTGTCGTGTCTGTCGTGTCTGTCGTGTCTGTCGTGTCTGTCGTGTCGTGTCGTGTCGTGTCGTGTCGTGTCGTGTCGTGTCGTGTCGTGTCGTGTCGTGTCGTGTCGTGTCTGTCGTGTCTGTCGGGTCTGTCGTGTCTGTCGTGTCTGTCGTGTCTGTCGTGTCTGTCGTGTCGTGTCTGTCGTGTCTGTCGTGTCTGTCGTGTCTGTCGTGTCTGTCGTGTCGTGTCTGTCGTGTCGTGTCTGTCGTGTCGTGTCTGTCGTGTCTGTCGTGTCTGTCGTGTCGTGTCTGTCGTGTCTGTCGTGTCTGTCGTGTCTGCCGTGTCGTGTCTGTCGTGGCTGTCGTGGCTGTCGTGTCTGTCGTGTCGTGTCTGTCGTGTCTGTCGTGTCTGTCGTGTCTGTCGTGTCTGTCGTGTCTGTCGTGTCTGTCGTGTCGTGTCTGTCGTGTCGTGTCTGTCGTGTCGTGTCTGTCGTGTCTGTCGTGTCGTGTCTGTCGTGTCTGTCGTGTCTGTCGTGTCTGCCGTGTCGTGTCTGTCGTGGCTGTCGTGGCTGTCGTGTCTGTCGTGGCTGTCGTGGCTGTCGTGGCTGTCGTGGCTGTCGTGGCTGTCGTGTCGTGTCGTGTCGTGTCGTGTCGTGTCGTGTCGTGTCGTGTCGTGTCGTGTCGTGTCGTGTCGTGTCGTGTCTGTCGTGTCGTGTCTGTCGTGTCTGTCGTGTCGTGTCTGTCGTGTCTGTCGTGTCTGTCGTGTCTGTCGTGTCTGTCGTGTCGTGTCTGTCGTGTCTGTCGTGTCTGTCGTGTCTGTCGTGTCGTGTCTGTCGTGTCTGTCGTGTCTGTCGTGTCGTGTCGTGTCGTGTCGTGTCGTGTCGTGTCGTGTCGTGTCGTGTCGTGTTGTGTCGTGTCGTGTCTGTCGTGTCGTGTCGTGTCGTGTCGTGTCTGTCGTGTCGTGTCTGTCGTGTCGTGTCTGTCGTGTCTGTTGTGTCTGTCGTGTCGTGTCTGTCGTGTCTGTCGTGTCTGTCGTGTCTGTCGTGTCTGTCGTGTCTGTCGTGTCTGTCGTGTCGTGGCTGTCGTGGCTGTCGTGGCTGTCGTGGCTGTCGTGGCTGTCGTGGCTGTCGTGGCTGTCGTGGCTGTCGTGGCTGTCGTGGCTGGCGTGGCTGGCGTGGCTGGCGTGGCTGGCGTGGCTGGCGTGGCTGGCGTGGCTGGCGTGGCTGGCGTGGCTGGCGTGGCTGGCGTGGCTGGCGTGGCTGGCGTGGCTGTCGTGTCGTGTCGTGTCGTGTCGTGTCATGTCGTGTCGTGTCGTGTCGTGTCTGTCGTGTCGTGTCTGTCGTGTCTGTCGTGTCGTGTCTGTCGTGTATGTCGTGTCTGTCGTGTCTGTCGTGTCGTGTCTGTCGTGTCTGTCGTGTCTGTCGTGTCGTGTCTGTCGTGTCTGTCGTGTCGTGTCGTGTCGTGTCGTGTCGTGTCGTGTCGTGTCGTGTCGTGTCGTGTCGTGTCTGTCGTGTCTGTCGTGTCTGTCGTGTCGTGTCTGTCGTGTCTGTCGTGTCTGTCGTGTCTGTCGTGTATGTCGTGTCTGTCGTGTCTGTCGTGTCTGTCGTGTCTGTCGTGTCTGTCGTGTCTGTCGTGTCGTGTCTGTCGTGTCTGTCGTGTCTGTCGTGTCGTGTCTGTCGTGTCGTGTCTGTCGTGTCGTGTCTGTCGTGTCTGTCGTGTCTGTCGTGTCGTGTCTGTCGTGTCTGTCGTGTCTGTCGTGTATGTCGTGTCTGTCGTGTCTGTCGTGTCTGTCGTGTCTGTCGTGTCTGTCGTGTCGTGTCTGTCGTGTCTGTCGTGTCTGTCGTGTCTGTCGTGTCTGTCGTGTCGTGTCTGTCGTGTATGTCGTGTATGTCGTGTCGTGTCTGTCGTGTCTGTCGTGTCTGTCGTGTATGTCGTGTCTGTCGTGTCTGTCGTATCGTGTCTGTCGTGTCTGTCGTGTCTGTCGTGTCGTGTCTGTCGTGTCGTGTCTGTCGTGTCTGTCGTGTCTGTCGTGTCTGTCGTGTCGTGTCTGTCGTGTCGTGTCTGTCGTGTCTGTCGTGTCTGTCGTGTCGTGTCTGTCGTGTCTGTCGTGTCTGTCGTGTCTGTCGTGTCTGTCGTGTCTGTCGTGTCTGTCGTGTCGTGTCGTGTCTGTCGCGTCTGTCGCGTCTGTCGCGTCTGTCGTGTCGTGTCTGTCGTGTCTGTCGTGTCTGTCGTGGCTGTCGTGGCTGTCGTGGCTGTCGTGGCTGTCGTGGCTGTCGTGGCTGTCGTGGCTGTCGTGTCTGTCGTGTCTGTCGTGTCTGTCGTGTCTGTCGTGTCTGTCGTGTCTGTCGTGTCTGTCGTGTCTGTCGTGTCTGTCGTGTCTGTCGTGTCGTGTCGTGTCTGTCGTGTCTGTCGTGTCTGTCGTGTCTGTCGTGTCGTGTCGTGTCGTGTCGTGTCGTGTCGTGTCGTGTCGTGTCGTGTCGTGTCGTGTCGTGTCGTGTCTGTCGTGTCTGTCGGGTCTGTCGTGTCTGTCGTGTCTGTCGTGTCTGTCGTGTCTGTCGTGTCGTGTCTGTCGTGTCTGTCGTGTCTGTCGTGTCTGTCGTGTCTGTCGTGTCGTGTCTGTCGTGTCGTGTCTGTCGTGTCGTGTCTGTCGTGTCTGTCGTGTCTGTCGTGTCGTGTCTGTCGTGTCTGTCGTGTCTGTCGTGTCTGCCGTGTCGTGTCTGTCGTGGCTGTCGTGGCTGTCGTGTCTGTCGTGTCGTGTCTGTCGTGTCTGTCGTGTCTGTCGTGTCTGTCGTGTCTGTCGTGTCTGTCGTGTCTGTCGTGTCGTGTCTGTCGTGTCGTGTCTGTCGTGTCGTGTCTGTCGTGTCTGTCGTGTCGTGTCTGTCGTGTCTGTCGTGTCTGTCGTGTCTGCCGTGTCGTGTCTGTCGTGGCTGTCGTGGCTGTCGTGTCTGTCGTGGCTGTCGTGGCTGTCGTGGCTGTCGTGGCTGTCGTGGCTGTCGTGTCGTGTCGTGTCGTGTCGTGTCGTGTCGTGTCGTGTCGTGTCGTGTCGTGTCGTGTCGTGTCGTGTCGTGTCTGTCGTGTCGTGTCTGTCGTGTCTGTCGTGTCGTGTCTGTCGTGTCTGTCGTGTCTGTCGTGTCTGTCGTGTCTGTCGTGTCGTGTCTGTCGTGTCTGTCGTGTCTGTCGTGTCTGTCGTGTCGTGTCTGTCGTGTCTGTCGTGTCTGTCGTGTCGTGTCGTGTCGTGTCGTGTCGTGTCGTGTCGTGTCGTGTCGTGTCGTGTTGTGTCGTGTCGTGTCTGTCGTGTCGTGTCGTGTCGTGTCGTGTCTGTCGTGTCGTGTCTGTCGTGTCGTGTCTGTCGTGTCTGTTGTGTCTGTCGTGTCGTGTCTGTCGTGTCTGTCGTGTCTGTCGTGTCTGTCGTGTCTGTCGTGTCTGTCGTGTCTGTCGTGTCGTGGCTGTCGTGGCTGTCGTGGCTGTCGTGGCTGTCGTGGCTGTCGTGGCTGTCGTGGCTGTCGTGGCTGTCGTGGCTGTCGTGGCTGGCGTGGCTGGCGTGGCTGGCGTGGCTGGCGTGGCTGGCGTGGCTGGCGTGGCTGGCGTGGCTGGCGTGGCTGGCGTGGCTGGCGTGGCTGGCGTGGCTGGCGTGGCTGTCGTGTCGTGTCGTGTCGTGTCGTGTCATGTCGTGTCGTGTCGTGTCGTGTCTGTCGTGTCGTGTCTGTCGTGTCTGTCGTGTCGTGTCTGTCGTGTATGTCGTGTCTGTCGTGTCTGTCGTGTCGTGTCTGTCGTGTCTGTCGTGTCTGTCGTGTCGTGTCTGTCGTGTCTGTCGTGTCGTGTCGTGTCGTGTCGTGTCGTGTCGTGTCGTGTCGTGTCGTGTCGTGTCGTGTCGTGTCGTCTCTGTCGTGTCGTGTCGTGTCGTGTCTGTCGTGTCGTGTCTGTCGTGTCGTGTCTGTCGTGTCTGTCGTGTCTGTCGTGTCGTGTCTGTCGTGTCTGTCGTGTCGTGTCTGTCGTGTCTGTCGTGTCTGTCGTGTCTGTCGTGTCTGTCGTGTCTGTCGTGTCTGTCGTGTCTGTCGTGTCTGTCGTGTCTGTCGTGTCGTGTCTGTCGTGTCTGTCGTGTCGTGTCTGTCGTGTCGTGTCTGTCGTGTCTGTCGTGTCGTGTCTGTCGTGTCGTGTCTGTCGTGTCGTGTCTGTCGTGTCTGTCGTGTCTGTCGTGTCGTGTCTGTCGTGTCTGTCGTGTCTGTCGTGTCTGTCGTGTCTGTCGTGTCGTGTCGTGTCTGTCGCGTCTGTCGCGTCTATCGCGTCTGTCGTGTCGTGTCTGTCGTGTCTGTCGTGTCTGTCGTGTCGTGGCTGTCGTGGCTGTCGTGGCTGTCGTGGCTGTCGTGGCTGTCGTGGCTGTCGTGGCTGTCGTGGCTGTCGTGGCTGTCGTGGCTGTCGTGGCTGTCGTGGCTGTTGTGGCTGTCGTGGCTGCCGTGGCTGCCGTGGCTGCCGTGGCTGCCGTGGCTGCCGTGGCTGCCGTGGCTGCCGTGGCTGCCGTGGATGCCGTGGCTGCCGTGGCTGCCGTGGCTGCCTTGGCTGCCGTGGCTGCGTGGCTGCCGTGTCTGTCGTGTCTGTCGTGTCTGTCGTGTCTGTCGTGTCTGTCGTGTCTGTCGTGTCTGTCGTCTCTGTCGTGTCTGTCGTGTCTGTCGTGTCGTGTCTGTCGTGTCGTGTCTGTCGTGTCGTGTCTGTCGTGTCTGTCGTGTCTGTCGTGTCTGTCGTGTCTGTCGTGTCTGTCGTGTCTGTCGTGTCTGTCGTGTCTGTCGTGTCGTGTCTGTCGTGTCGTGTCTGTCGTGTCGTGTCTGTCGTGTCTGTCGTGTCGTGTCTGTCGTGTCTGTCGTGTCTGTCGTGTCTGCCGTGTCGTGTCTGTCGTGGCTGTCGTGGCTGTCGTGTCTGTCGTGGCTGTCGTGGCTGTCGTGGCTGTCGTGGCTGTCGTGGCTGTCGTGGCTGTCGTGGCTGGCGTGGCTGGCGTGGCTGGCGTGGCTGGCGTGGCTGGCGTGGCTGGCGTGGCTGGCGTGGCTGGCGTGGCTGGCGTGGCTGGCGTGGCTGGCGTGGCTGGCGTGGCTGGCGTGGCTGGCGTGGCTGGCGTGGCTGGCGTGGCTGGCGTGTCGTGTCGTGTCGTGTCGTGTCGTGTCGTGTCGTGTCGTGTCGTGTCGTGTCGTGTCGTGTCGTGTCTGTCGTGTCTGTCGTGTCTGTCGTGTCTGTCGTGTCTGTCGTGTCGTGTCTGTCGTGTCTGTCGTGTCTGTCGTGTCGGTCGTGTATGTCGTGTCTGTCGTGTCTGTCGTGTCTGTCGTGTCTGTCGTGTCTGTCGTGTCTGTCGTGTCGTGTCTGTCGTGTCTGTCGTGTCGTGTCTGTCGTGTCGTGTCTGTCGTGTCTGTCGTGTCTGTCGTGTCGTGTCTGTCGTGTCTGTCGTGTCTGTCGTGTATGTCGTGTCTGTCGTGTATGTCGTGTCTGTCGTGTCTGTCGTGTCGTGTCTGTCGTGTCGTGTCTGTCGTGTCTGTCGTGTCTGTCGTGTCGTGTCTGTCGTGTCTGTCGTGTCTGTCGTGTATGTCGTGTCTCTCGTGTCTGTCGTGTCTGTCGTGTCTGTCGTGTCGTGTCTGTCGTGTCTGTCGTGTCTGTCGTGTCGTGTCTGTCGTGTCGTGTCTGTCGTGTCTGTCGTGTCTGTCGTGTCGTGTCTGTCGTGTCTGTCGTGTCTGTCGTGTATGTCGTGTCTGTCGTGTCTGTCGTGTCTGTCGTGTCTGTCGTGTCGTGTCTGTCGTGTCGTGTCTGTCGTGTCGTGTCTGTCGTGTCTGTCGTGTCTGTCGTGTCGTGTCTGTCGTGTCTGTCGTGTCTGTCGTGTCTGTCGTGTCTGTCGTGTCGTGTCGTGTCTGTCGCGTCTGTCGCGTCTGTCGCGTCTGTCGTGTCGTGTCTGTCGTGTCTGTCGTGTCTGTCGTGTCGTGGCTGTCGTGGCTGTCGTGGCTGTCGTGGCTGTCGTGGCTGTCGTGGCTGTCGTGGCTGTCGTGGCTGTCGTGGCTGTCGTGTCTGTCGTGTCTGTCGTGTCTGTCGTGTCGTGTCTGTCGTGTCTGTCGTGTCTGTCGTGTCTGTCGTGTATGTCGTGTCTGTCGTGTCTGTTGTGTCTGTCGTGTCTGTCGTGTCTGTCGTGTCTGTCGTGTCTGTCGTGTCTGTCGTGTCTGTCGTGTCTGTCGTGTCTGTCGTGTCGTGTCTGTCGTGTCTGTCGTGTCGTGTCTGTCGTGTCGTGTCTGTCGTGTCTGTCGTGTCTGTCGTGTCGTGCCTGTCGTGTCTGTCGTGTCTGTCGTGTCTGTCGTGTCTGTCGTGTCTGTCGTGTCTGTCGTGTCTGTCGTGTCTGTCGTGTCTGTCGTGTCGTGTCTGTCGTGTCGTGTCTGTCGTGTCGTGTCTGTCGTGTCTGTCGTGTCGTGTCTGTCGTGTCTGTCGTGTCTGTCGTGTCTGCCGTGTCGTGTCTGTCGTGGCTGTCGTGGCTGTCGTGTCTGTCGTGGCTGTCGTGGCTGTCGTGGCTGTCGTGGCTGTCGTGGCTGTCGTGGCTGGCGTGGCTGGCGTGGCTGGCGTGGCTGGCGTGGCTGGCGTGGCTGGCGTGGCTGGCGTGGCTGGCGTGGCTGGCGTGGCTGGCGTGGCTGGCGTGGCTGGCGTGTCTGTCGTGTCGTGTCGTGTCGTGTCGTGTCGTGTCGTGTCGTGTCGTGTCGTGTCGTGTCGTGTCGTGTCGTGTCGTGTCGTGTCTGTCGTGTCTGTCGTGTCTGTCGTGTCTGTCGTGTCGTGTCTGTCGTGTCTGTCGTGTCTGTCGTGTCTGTCGTGTATGTCGTGTCTGTCGTGTCTGTCGTGTCTGTCGTGTCTGTCGTGTCTGTCGTGTCTGTCGTGTCGTGTCTGTCGTGTCTGTCGTGTCGTGTCTGTCGTGTCGTGTCTGTCGTGTCTGTCGTGTCTGTCGTGTCGTGTCTGTCGTGTCTGTCGTGTCTGTCGTGTATGTCGTGTCTGTCGTGTCTGTCGTGTCTGTCGTGTCTGTCGTGTCGTGTCTGTCGTGTCGTGTCTGTCGTGTCTGTCGTGTCTGTCGTGTCGTGTCTGTCGTGTCTGTCGTGTCTGTCGTGTCTGTCGTGTCTGCCGTGTCTGTCGTGTCTGTCGTGTCTGTCGTGTCTGTCGTGTCGTGTCTGTCGTGTCTGTCGTGTCTGTCGTGTCGTGTCTGTCGTGTCGTGTCTGTCGTGTCGTGTCTGTCGTGTCTGTCGTGTCTGTCGTGTCGTGTTTGTCGTGTCTGTCGTGTCTGTCGTGTATGTCGTGTCTGTCGTGTCTGTCGTGTCTGTCGTGTCTGTCGTGTCGTGTCTGTCGTGTCTGTCGTGTCTGTCGTGTCTGTCGTGTCTGTCGTGTCGTGTCTGTCGTG
Organism: Chirona hameri; assembly: GCA_036785665.1. Lineage (NCBI taxonomy): Eukaryota > Metazoa > Arthropoda > Thecostraca > Balanomorpha > Balanidae > Chirona > Chirona hameri. The sequence goes on along the minus strand of JAXIVJ010001076.1, from coordinate 53,859 downwards.
TATGTCGTGTATGTCGTGTCGTGTCTGTCGTGTCTGTCGTGTCTGTCGTGTATGTCGTGTCTGTCGTGTCTGTCGTATCGTGTCTGTCGTGTCTGTCGTGTCTGTCGTGTCTGTCGTGTCGTGTCTGTCGTGTCGTGTCTGTCGTGTCTGTCGTGTCTGTCGTGTCTGTCGTGTCGTGTCTGTCGTGTCGTGTCTGTCGTGTCTGTCGTGTCTGTCGTGTCGTGTCTGTCGTGTCTGTCGTGTCTGTCGTGTCTGTCGTGTCTGTCGTGTCTGTCGTGTCTGTCGTGTCGTGTCGTGTCTGTCGCGTCTGTCGCGTCTGTCGCGTCTGTCGTGTCGTGTCTGTCGTGTCTGTCGTGTCTGTCGTGGCTGTCGTGGCTGTCGTGGCTGTCGTGGCTGTCGTGGCTGTCGTGGCTGTCGTGGCTGTCGTGGCTGTCGTGGCTGTCGTGGCTGTCGTGGCTGTCGTGGCTGTCGTGGCTGTCGTGGCTGTCGTGTCTGTCGTGTCTGTCGTGTCTGTCGTGTCTGTCGTGTCTGTCGTGTCTGTCGTGTCTGTCGTGTCTGTCGTGTCTGTCGTGTCGTGTCGTGTCTGTCGTGTCTGTCGTGTCTGTCGTGTCTGTCGTGTCGTGTCGTGTCGTGTCGTGTCGTGTCGTGTCGTGTCGTGTCGTGTCGTGTCTGTCGTGTCTGTCGTGTCTGTCGTGTCTGTCGTGTCTGTCGTGTCTGTCGTGTCTGTCGTGTCGTGTCTGTCGTGTCTGTCGTGTCTGTCGTGTCTGTCGTGTCTGTCGTGTCGTGTCTGTCGTGTCGTGTCTGTCGTGTCGTGTCTGTCGTGTCTGTCGTGTCTGTCGTGTCGTGTCTGTCGTGTCTGTCGTGTCTGTCGTGTCTGCCGTGTCGTGTCTGTCGTGGCTGTCGTGGCTGTCGTGTCTGTCGTGTCGTGTCTGTCGTGTCTGTCGTGTCTGTCGTGTCTGTCGTGTCTGTCGTGTCTGTCGTGTCTGTCGTGTCGTGTCTGTCGTGTCGTGTCTGTCGTGTCGTGTCTGTCGTGTCTGTCGTGTCGTGTCTGTCGTGTCTGTCGTGTCTGTCGTGTCTGCCGTGTCGTGTCTGTCGTGGCTGTCGTGGCTGTCGTGTCTGTCGTGGCTGTCGTGGCTGTCGTGGCTGTCGTGGCTGTCGTGGCTGTCGTGTCGTGTCGTGTCGTGTCGTGTCGTGTCGTGTCGTGTCGTGTCGTGTCGTGTCGTGTCGTGTCGTGTCGTGTCTGTCGTGTCGTGTCTGTCGTGTCTGTCGTGTCGTGTCTGTCGTGTCTGTCGTGTCTGTCGTGTCTGTCGTGTCTGTCGTGTCTGTCGTGTCGTGTCTGTCGTGTCTGTCGTGTCTGTCGTGTCGTGTCTGTCGTGTCTGTCGTGTCTGTCGTGTCGTGTCGTGTCGTGTCGTGTCGTGTCGTGTCGTGTCGTGTCGTGTCGTGTTGTGTCGTGTCGTGTCTGTCGTGTCGTGTCGTGTCGTGTCGTGTCTGTCGTGTCGTGTCTGTCGTGTCGTGTCTGTCGTGTCGTGTCTGTCGTGTCTGTCGTGTCTGTCGTGTCGTGTCTGTCGTGTCTGTCGTGTCTGTCGTGTCTGTCGTGTCTGTCGTGTCTGTCGTGTCGTGGCTGTCGTGGCTGTCGTGGCTGTCGTGGCTGTCGTGGCTGTCGTGGCTGTCGTGGCTGTCGTGGCTGGCGTGGCTGGCGTGGCTGGCGTGGCTGGCGTGGCTGGCGTGGCTGGCGTGGCTGGCGTGGCTGGCGTGGCTGGCGTGGCTGGCGTGGCTGGCGTGGCTGGCGTGGCTGGCGTGGCTGGCGTGTCTGTCGTGTCGTGTCGTGTCGTGTCGTGTCATGTCGTGTCGTGTCGTGTCGTGTCGTGTCGTGTCGTGTCGTGTCGTGTCGTGTCGTGTCTGTCGTGTCGTGTCTGTCGTGTCTGTCGTGTCGTGTCTGTCGTGTATGTCGTGTCTGTCGTGTCTGTCGTGTCGTGTCTGTCGTGTCTGTCGTGTCTGTCGTGTCGTGTCTGTCGTGTCTGTCGTGTCGTGTCGTGTCGTGTCGTGTCGTGTCGTGTCGTGTCGTGTCGTGTCGTGTCGTGTCGTGTCGTCTCTGTCGTGTCGTGTCGTGTCGTGTCTGTCGTGTCGTGTCTGTCGTGTCGTGTCTGTCGTGTCTGTCGTGTCTGTCGTGTCGTGTCTGTCGTGTCTGTCGTGTCTGTCGTGTCTGTCGTGTCTGTCGTGTCTGTCGTGTCTGTCGTGTCTGTCGTGTCTGTCGTGTCTGTCGTGTCTGTCGTGTCGTGTCTGTCGTGTCTGTCGTGTCGTGTCTGTCGTGTCGTGTCTGTCGTGTCTGTCGTGTCTGTCGTGTCGTGTCTGTCGTGTCTGTCGTGTCTGTCGTGTATGTCGTGTCTGTCGTGTCTGTCGTGTCTGTCGTGTCGTGTCTGTCGTGTCTGTCGTGTCTGTCGTGTCTGTCGTGTCTGTCGTGTCGTGTCTGTCGTGTCTGTCGTGTATGTCGTGTCGTGTCTGTCGTGTCTGTCGTGTCTGTCGTGTATGTCGTGTCTGTCGTGTCTGTCGTGTCTGTCGTGTCGTGTCTGTCGTGTCTGTCGTGTCTGTCGTGTCGTGTCTGTCGTGTCGTGTCTGTCGTGTCTGTCGTGTCTGTCGTGTCTGTCGTATCGTGTCTGTCGTGTCGTGTCTGTCGTGTCTGTCGTGTCTGTCGTGTCGTGTCTGTCGTGTCTGTCGTGTCTGTCGTGTCTGTCGTGTCTGTCGTGTCTGTCGTGTCTGTCGTGTCTGTCGTGTCGTGTCGTGTCTGTCGCGTCTGTCGCGTCTGTCGCGTCTGTCGTGTCGTGTCTGTCGTGTCTGTCGTGTCTGTCGTGTCTGTCGTGTCGTGGCTGTCGTGGCTGTCGTGGCTGTCGTGGCTGTCGTGGCTGTCGTGGCTGTCGTGGCTGTCGTGGCTGTCGTGGCTGTCGTGGCTGTCGTGTCTGTCGTGTCTGTCGTGTCTGTCGTGTCTGTCGTGTCTGTCGTGTCTGTCGTGTCTGTCGTGTCTGTCGTGTCGTGTCGTGTCTGTCGTGTCTGTCGTGTCTGTCGTGTCTGTCGTGTCTGTCGTGTCTGTCGTGTCGTGTCGTGTCGTGTCGTGTCGTGTCGTGTCGTGTCGTGTCTGTCGTGTCTGTCGTGTCTGTCGTGTCTGTCGTGTCTGTCGTGTCTGTCGTGTCTGTCGTGTCTGTCGTGTCTGTCGTGTCGTGTCTGTCGTGTCTGTCGTGTCTGTCGTGTCTGTCGTGTCTGTCGTGTCTGTCGTGTCGTGTCTGTCGTGTCGTGTCTGTCGTGTCGTGTCGTGTCTGTCGTGTCTGTCGTGTCTGTCGTGTCTGCCGTGTCGTGGCTGTCGTGGCTGTCGTGGCTGTCGTGGCTGTCGTGGCTGTCGTGGCTGTCGTGGCTGTCGTGGCTGTCGTGGCTGTCGTGGCTGTCGTGGCTGGCGTGGCTGGCGTGGCTGGCGTGGCTGGCGTGGCTGGCGTGGCTGGCGTGGCTGGCGTGGCTGGCGTGGCTGCCGTGTCTGTCGTGTCGTGTCGTGTCGTGTCGTGTCGTGTCGTGTCGTGTCGTGTCGTGTCGTGTCGTGTCGTGTCGTGTCGTGTCGTGTCTGTCGTGTCGTGTCTGTCGTGTCTGTTGTGTCGTGTCTGTCGTGTCTGTCGTGTCTGTCGTGTCTGTCGTGTCTTTCGTGTCTGTCGTGTCGTGTCTGTCGTGTCTGTCGTGTCGTGTCTGTCGTGTCTGTCGTGTCGTGTCGTGTCGTGTCGTGTCGTGTCGTGTCGTGTCGTGTCGTGTCGTGTCGTGTCGTGTCGTGTCGTGTCGTGTCGTGTCGTGTCGTGTCTGTCGTGTCGTGTCGTGTCGTGTCTGTCGTGTCGTGTCTGTCGTGTCGTGTCGTGTCTGTCGTGTCGTGTCTGTCGTGTCGTGTCTGTCGTGTCTGTCGTGTCTGTCGTGTCGTGTCTGTCGTGTCTGTCGTGTCTGTCGTGTCTGTCGTGTCTGTCGTGTCTGTCGTGTCTGTCGTGTCTGTCGTGTCTGTCGTGTCTGTCGTGTCTGTCGTGTCGTGTCGTGTCTGTCGCGTCTGTCGCGTCTGTCGCGTCTGTCGTGTCGTGTCTGTCGTGTCTGTCGTGTCTGTCGTGTCGTGGCTGTCGTGGCTGTCGTGGCTGTCGTGGCTGTCGTGGCTGTCGTGGCTGTCGTGGCTGTCGTGGCTGCCGTGGCTGCCGTGGCTGCCGTGGCTGCCGTGGCTGCCGTGGCTGCCGTGGCTGCCGTGGCTGCCGTGGCTGCCGTGGCTGCCGTGGCTGCCGTGGCTGCCGTGGCTGCCGTGGCTGCCGTGGCTGCCGTGGCTGCCGTGGCTGCCGTGTCTGCCGTGTCTGCCGTGTCTGCCGTGTCTGCCGTGTCTGCCGTGTCTGCCGTGTCTGCCGTGTCTGTCGTGTATGTCGTGTCTGTCGTGTCTGTCGTGTCGTGTCGTGTCGTGTCGTGTCGTGTCGTGTCGTGTCGTGTCGTGTCGTGTCGTGTCGTGTCGTGTCGTGTCGTGTCGTGTCTGTCGTGTCGTGTCGTGTCGTGTCGTGGTGTCGTGTCGTGTCGTGTCTGTCGTGTCTGTCGTGTCTGTCGTGTCTGTCGTGTCGTGTCGTGTCGTGTCGTGTCGTGTCGTGTCGTGTCGTGTCGTGTCGTGTCGTGCCGTGTCGTGTCGTGTCGTGTCGTGTCTGTCGTGTCTGTCGTGTCTGTCGTGTCTGTCGTGTCTGTCGTGTCGTGTCTGTCGTGTCTGTCGTGTCTGTCGTGTCTGTCGTGTCTGTCGTGTCGTGTCTGTCGTGTCGTGTCTGTCGTGTCGTGTCTGTCGTGTCTGTCGTGTCTGTCGTGTCTGTCGTGTCGTGTCTGTCGTGTCTGTCGTGTCTGTCGTGTCTGCCGTGTCGTGTCTGTCGTGGCTGTCGTGGCTGTCGTGGCTGTCGTGTCTGTCGTGGCTGTCGTGGCTGTCGTGGCTGTCGTGGCTGTCGTGGCTGTCGTGGCTGGCGTGGCTGGCGTGGCTGGCGTGGCTGGCGTGGCTGGCGTGGCTGGCGTGGCTGGCGTGGCTGGCGTGGCTGGCGTGGCTGGCGTGGCTGGCGTGGCCGGCGTGGCCGGCGTGGCTGTCGTGTCGTGTCGTGTCGTGTCGTGTCGTGTCGTGTCGTGTCGTGTCGTGTCGTGTCGTGTCGTGTCGTGTCGTGTCGTGTCGTGTCGTGTCGTGTCTGTCGTGTCGTGTCTGTCGTGTCTGTCGTGTCTGTCGTGTCTGTCGTGTCTGTCGTGTCGTGTCTGTCGTGTCTGTCGTGTCTGTCGTGTCTGTCGTGTCTGTCGTGTCTGTCGTGTCTGTCGTGTCGTGTCTGTCGTGTCTGTCGTGTCTGTCGTGTCTTGTCTGTCGTGTCTGTTGTGTCGTGTCGTGTCGTGTCGTGTCGTGTCTGTCGTGTCGTGTCTGTCGTGTCGTGTCTGTCGTGTCGTGTCTGTCGTGTCTGTCGTGTCTGTCGTGTCTGTCGTGTCTGTCGTGTCGTGTCTGTCGTGTCTGTCGTGTCTGTCGTGTCTGTCGTGTCTGTCGTGTCTGTCGTGTCTGTCGTGTCTGTCGTGTCGTGTCTGTCGTGTCGTGTCGTGTCGTGTCGTGTCGTGTCGTGTCGTGTCGTGTCGTGTCTGTCGTGTCGTGTCGTGTCGTGTCTGTCGTGTCGTGTCTGTCGTGTCGTGTCTGTCGTGTCTGTCGTGTCTGTCGTGTCTGTCGTGTCGTGTCTGTCGTGTCTGTCGTGTCTGTCGTGTCTGTCGTGTATGTCGTGTCTGTCGTGTCTGTCGTGTCTGTCGTGTCTGTCGTGTCTGTCGTGTCTGTCGTGTCTGTCGTGTCGTGTCTGTCGTGTCTGTCGTGTCGTGTATGTCGTGTCTGTCGTGTCTGTCGTGTCTGTCGTGTCTGTCGTGTCTGTCGTGTCTGTCGTGTCGTGTCTGTCGTGTCGTGTCTGTCGTGTCGTGTCTGTCGTGTCGTGTCTGTCGTGTCTGTCGTGTCGTGTCTGTCGTGTCTGTCGTGTCTGTCGTGTCTGCCGTGTCGTGTCTGTCGTGGCTGTCGTGGCTGTCGTGGCTGTCGTGTCTGTCGTGGCTGTCGTGGCTGTCGTGGCTGTCGTGGCTGTCGTGGCTGGCGTGGCTGGCGTGGCTGGCGTGGCTGGCGTGGCTGGCGTGGCTGGCGTGGCTGGCGTGGCTGGCGTGGCTGGCGTGGCTGGCGTGGCTGGCGTGGCTGGCGTGGCTGGCGTGGCTGGCGTGGCTGGCGTGGCTGGCGTGGCTGGCGTGGCTGGCGTGTCTGTCGTGTCGTGTCGTGTCGTGTCGTGTCATGTCGTGTCGTGTCGTGTCGTGTCGTGTCGTGTCGTGTCGTGTCGTGTCGTGTCGTGTCTGTCGTGTCGTGTCTGTCGTGTCTGTCGTGTCGTGTCTGTCGTGTATGTCGTGTCTGTCGTGTCTGTCGTGTCGTGTCTGTCGTGTCTGTCGTGTCTGTCGTGTCGTGTCTGTCGTGTCTGTCGTGTCGTGTCGTGTCGTGTCGTGTCGTGTCGTGTCGTGTCGTGTCGTGTCGTGTCGTGTCGTGTCGTCTCTGTCGTGTCGTGTCGTGTCGTGTCTGTCGTGTCGTGTCTGTCGTGTCGTGTCTGTCGTGTCTGTCGTGTCTGTCGTGTCGTGTCTGTCGTGTCTGTCGTGTCTGTCGTGTCTGTCGTGTCTGTCGTGTCTGTCGTGTCTGTCGTGTCTGTCGTGTCTGTCGTGTCTGTCGTGTCTGTCGTGTCGTGTCTGTCGTGTCTGTCGTGTCGTGTCTGTCGTGTCGTGTCTGTCGTGTCTGTCGTGTCTGTCGTGTCGTGTCTGTCGTGTCTGTCGTGTATGTCGTGTATGTCGTGTCTGTCGTGTCTGTCGTGTCTGTCGTGTCGTGTCTGTCGTGTCTGTCGTGTCTGTCGTGTCTGTCGTGTCTGTCGTGTCGTGTCTGTCGTGTCTGTCGTGTATGTCGTGTCGTGTCTGTCGTGTCTGTCGTGTCTGTCGTGTATGTCGTGTCTGTCGTGTCTGTCGTGTCTGTCGTGTCGTGTCTGTCGTGTCTGTCGTGTCTGTCGTGTCGTGTCTGTCGTGTCGTGTCTGTCGTGTCTGTCGTGTCTGTCGTGTCTGTCGTATCGTGTCTGTCGTGTCGTGTCTGTCGTGTCTGTCGTGTCTGTCGTGTCGTGTCTGTCGTGTCTGTCGTGTATGTCGTGTCTGTCGTGTCTGTCGTGTCTGTCGTGTCTGTCGTGTCTGTCGTGTCGTGTCGTGTCTGTCGCGTCTGTCGCGTCTGTCGCGTCTGTCGTGTCGTGTCTGTCGTGTCTGTCGTGTCTGTCGTGTCTGTCGTGTCGTGGCTGTCGTGGCTGTCGTGGCTGTCGTGGCTGTCGTGGCTGTCGTGGCTGTCGTGGCTGTCGTGGCTGTCGTGGCTGTCGTGGCTGTCGTGTCTGTCGTGTCTGTCGTGTCTGTCGTGTCTGTCGTGTCTGTCGTGTCTGTCGTGTCGTGTCGTGTCTGTCGTGTCTGTCGTGTCTGTCGTGTCTGTCGTGTCTGTCGTGTCGTGTCGTGTCGTGTCGTGTCGTGTCGTGTCGTGTCGTGTCTGTCGTGTCTGTCGTGTCTGTCGTGTCTGTCGTGTCTGTCGTGTCTGTCGTGTCTGTCGTGTCTGTCGTGTCGTGTCTGTCGTGTCTGTCGTGTCTGTCGTGTCTGTCGTGTCTGTCGTGTCTGTCGTGTCGTGTCTGTCGTGTCGTGTCTGTCGTGTCGTGTCTGTCGTGTCTGTCGTGTCGTGTCTGTCGTGTCTGTCGTGTCTGTCGTGTCTGCCGTGTCGTGGCTGTCGTGGCTGTCGTGGCTGTCGTGGCTGTCGTGGCTGTCGTGGCTGTCGTGGCTGTCGTGGCTGTCGTGGCTGGCGTGGCTGGCGTGGCTGGCGTGGCTGGCGTGGCTGGCGTGGCTGGCGTGGCTGGCGTGGCTGGCGTGGCTGCCGTGTCTGTCGTGTCGTGTCGTGTCGTGTCGTGTCGTGTCGTGTCGTGTCGTGTCGTGTCGTGTCGTGTCGTGTCGTGTCGTGTCGTGTCGTGTCGTGTCTGTCGTGTCGTGTCTGTCGTGTCTGTTGTGTCGTGTCTGTCGTGTCTGTCGTGTCTGTCGTGTCTGTCGTGTCTGTCGTGTCTGTCGTGTCGTGTCTGTCGTGTCTGTCGTGTCGTGTCTGTCGTGTCTGTCGTGTCGTGTCGTGTCGTGTCGTGTCGTGTCGTGTCGTGTCGTGTCGTGTCGTGTCGTGTCGTGTCGTGTCGTGTCGTGTCGTGTCGTGTCGTGTCTGTCGTGTCGTGTCGTGTCGTGTCTGTCGTGTCGTGTCTGTCGTGTCGTGTCGTGTCTGTCGTGTCGTGTCTGTCGTGTCGTGTCTGTCGTGTCTGTCGTGTCTGTCGTGTCGTGTCTGTCGTGTCTGTCGTGTCTGTCGTGTCTGTCGTGTCTGTCGTGTCTGTCGTGTCTGTCGTGTCTGTCGTGTCTGTCGTGTCTGTCGTGTCTGTCGTGTCGTGTCGTGTCTGTCGCGTCTGTCGCGTCTGTCGCGTCTGTCGTGTCGTGTCTGTCGTGTCTGTCGTGTCTGTCGTGTCGTGGCTGTCGTGGCTGTCGTGGCTGTCGTGGCTGTCGTGGCTGTCGTGGCTGTCGTGGCTGTCGTGGCTGCCGTGGCTGCCGTGGCTGCCGTGGCTGCCGTGGCTGCCGTGGCTGCCGTGGCTGCCGTGGCTGCCGTGGCTGCCGTGGCTGCCGTGGCTGCCGTGGCTGCCGTGTCTGCCGTGTCTGCCGTGTCTGCCGTGTCTGCCGTGTCTGCCGTGTCTGCCGTGTCTGCCGTGTCTGTCGTGTATGTCGTGTCTGTCGTGTCTGTCGTGTCTGTCGTGTCGTGTCGTGTCGTGTCGTGTCGTGTCGTGTCTGTCGTGTCGTGTCTGTCGTGTCGTGTCTGTCGTGTCTGTCGTGTCTGTCGTGTCTGTCGTGTCTGTCGTGTCGTGTCTGTCGTGTCTGTCGTGTCGTGTCTGTCGTGTCTGTCGTGTCTGTCGTGTATGTCGTGTCTCTCGTGTCTGTCGTGTCTGTCGTGTCTGTCGTGTCGTGTCTGTCGTGTCTGTCGTGTCTGTCGTGTCGTGTCTGTCGTGTCGTGTCTGTCGTGTCTGTCGTGTCTGTCGTGTCGTGTCTGTCGTGTCTGTCGTGTCTGTCGTGTATGTCGTGTCTGTCGTGTCTGTCGTGTCTGTCGTGTCTGTCGTGTCGTGTCTGTCGTGTCGTGTCTGTCGTGTCGTGTCTGTCGTGTCTGTCGTGTCTGTCGTGTCGTGTCTGTCGTGTCTGTCGTGTCTGTCGTGTCTGTCGTGTCTGTCGTGTCGTGTCGTGTCTGTCGCGTCTGTCGCGTCTGTCGCGTCTGTCGTGTCGTGTCTGTCGTGTCTGTCGTGTCTGTCGTGTCGTGGCTGTCGTGGCTGTCGTGGCTGTCGTGGCTGTCGTTGCTGTCGTGGCTGTCGTGGCTGTCGTGGCTGTCGTGGCTGTCGTGTCTGTCGTGTCTGTCGTGTCGTGTCTGTCGTGTCTGTCGTGTCTGTCGTGTCTGTCGTGTATGTCGTGTCTGTCGTGTCTGTTGTGTCTGTCGTGTCTGTCGTGTCTGTCGTGTCTGTCGTGTCTGTCGTGTCTGTCGTGTCTGTCGTGTCTGTCGTGTCGTGTCTGTCGTGTCTGTCGTGTCGTGTCTGTCGTGTCGTGTCTGTCGTGTCTGTCGTGTCTGTCGTGTCGTGCCTGTCGTGTCTGTCGTGTCTGTCGTGTCTGTCGTGTCTGTCGTGTCTGTCGTGTCTGTCGTGTCTGTCGTGTCTGTCGTGTCTGTCGTGTCGTGTCTGTCGTGTCGTGTCTGTCGTGTCGTGTCTGTCGTGTCTGTCGTGTCGTGTCTGTCGTGTCTGTCGTGTCTGTCGTGTCTGCCGTGTCGTGTCTGTCGTGGCTGTCGTGGCTGTCGTGTCTGTCGTGGCTGTCGTGGCTGTCGTGGCTGTCGTGGCTGTCGTGGCTGTCGTGGCTGGCGTGGCTGGCGTGGCTGGCGTGGCTGGCGTGGCTGGCGTGGCTGGCGTGGCTGGCGTGGCTGGCGTGGCTGGCGTGGCTGGCGTGGCTGGCGTGGCTGGCGTGTCTGTCGTGTCGTGTCGTGTCGTGTCGTGTCGTGTCGTGTCGTGTCGTGTCGTGTCGTGTCGTGTCTGTCGTGTCTGTCGTGTCTGTCGTGTCTGTCGTGTCGTGTCTGTCGTGTCTGTCGTGTCTGTCGTGTCTGTCGTGTATGTCGTGTCTGTCGTGTCTGTCGTGTCTGTCGTGTCTGTCGTGTCTGTCGTGTCTGTCGTGTCGTGTCTGTCGTGTCTGTCGTGTCGTGTCTGTCGTGTCGTGTCTGTCGTGTCTGTCGTGTCTGTCGTGTCGTGTCTGTCGTGTCTGTCGTGTCTGTCGTGTATGTCGTGTCTGTCGTGTCTGTCGTGTCTGTCGTGTCTGTCGTGTCGTGTCTGTCGTGTCGTGTCTGTCGTGTCTGTCGTGTCTGTCGTGTCTGTCGTGTCGTGTCTGTCGTGTCTGTCGTGTCTGTCGTGTCTGTCGTGTCTGCCGTGTCTGTCGTGTCTGTCGTGTCTGTCGTGTCTGTCGTGTCGTGTCTGTCGTGTCTGTCGTGTCTGTCGTGTCGTGTCTGTCGTGTCGTGTCTGTCGTGTCGTGTCTGTCGTGTCTGTCGTGTCTGTCGTGTCGTGTTTGTCGTGTCTGTCGTGTCTGTCGTGTATGTCGTGTCTGTCGTGTCTGTCGTGTCTGTCGTGTCTGTCGTGTCGTGTCTGTCGTGTCTGTCGTGTCTGTCGTGTCTGTCGTGTCTGTCGTGTCGTGTCTGTCGTGTATGTCGTGTATGTCGTGTCGTGTCTGTCGTGTCTGTCGTGTCTGTCGTGTATGTCGTGTCTGTCGTGTCTGTCGTATCGTGTCTGTCGTGTCTGTCGTGTCTGTCGTGTCGTGTCTGTCGTGTCGTGTCTGTCGTGTCTGTCGTGTCTGTCGTGTCTGTCGTGTCGTGTCTGTCGTGTCGTGTCTGTCGTGTCTGTCGTGTCTGTCGTGTCGTGTCTGTCGTGTCTGTCGTGTCTGTCGTGTCTGTCGTGTCTGTCGTGTCTGTCGTGTCTGTCGTGTCGTGTCGTGTCTGTCGCGTCTGTCGCGTCTGTCGCGTCTGTCGTGTCGTGTCTGTCGTGTCTGTCGTGTCTGTCGTGGCTGTCGTGGCTGTCGTGGCTGTCGTGGCTGTCGTGGCTGTCGTGGCTGTCGTGGCTGTCGTGGCTGTCGTGGCTGTCGTGGCTGTCGTGGCTGTCGTGGCTGTCGTGGCTGTCGTGGCTGTCGTGGCTGTCGTGGCTGTCGTGTCTGTCGTGTCTGTCGTGTCTGTCGTGTCTGTCGTGTCTGTCGTGTCTGTCGTGTCTGTCGTGTCGTGTCGTGTCTGTCGTGTCTGTCGTGTCTGTCGTGTCTGTCGTGTCGTGTCGTGTCGTGTCGTGTCGTGTCGTGTCGTGTCGTGTCGTGTCGTGTCTGTCGTGTCTGTCGTGTCTGTCGTGTCTGTCGTGTCTGTCGTGTCTGTCGTGTCTGTCGTGTCGTGTCTGTCGTGTCTGTCGTGTCTGTCGTGTCTGTCGTGTCTGTCGTGTCGTGTCTGTCGTGTCGTGTCTGTCGTGTCGTGTCTGTCGTGTCTGTCGTGTCTGTCGTGTCGTGTCTGTCGTGTCTGTCGTGTCTGTCGTGTCTGCCGTGTCGTGTCTGTCGTGGCTGTCGTGGCTGTCGTGTCTGTCGTGTCGTGTCTGTCGTGTCTGTCGTGTCTGTCGTGTCTGTCGTGTCTGTCGTGTCTGTCGTGTCTGTCGTGTCGTGTCTGTCGTGTCGTGTCTGTCGTGTCGTGTCTGTCGTGTCTGTCGTGTCGTGTCTGTCGTGTCTGTCGTGTCTGTCGTGTCTGCCGTGTCGTGTCTGTCGTGGCTGTCGTGGCTGTCGTGTCTGTCGTGGCTGTCGTGGCTGTCGTGGCTGTCGTGGCTGTCGTGGCTGTCGTGTCGTGTCGTGTCGTGTCGTGTCGTGTCGTGTCGTGTCGTGTCGTGTCGTGTCGTGTCGTGTCGTGTCGTGTCTGTCGTGTCGTGTCTGTCGTGTCTGTCGTGTCGTGTCTGTCGTGTCTGTCGTGTCTGTCGTGTCTGTCGTGTCTGTCGTGTCTGTCGTGTCGTGTCTGTCGTGTCTGTCGTGTCTGTCGTGTCGTGTCTGTCGTGTCTGTCGTGTCTGTCGTGTCGTGTCGTGTCGTGTCGTGTCGTGTCGTGTCGTGTCGTGTCGTGTCGTGTTGTGTCGTGTCGTGTCTGTCGTGTCGTGTCGTGTCGTGTCGTGTCTGTCGTGTCGTGTCTGTCGTGTCGTGTCTGTCGTGTCGTGTCTGTCGTGTCTGTCGTGTCTGTCGTGTCGTGTCTGTCGTGTCTGTCGTGTCTGTCGTGTCTGTCGTGTCTGTCGTGTCTGTCGTGTCTGTCGTGTCGTGGCTGTCGTGGCTGTCGTGGCTGTCGTGGCTGTCGTGGCTGTCGTGGCTGTCGTGGCTGTCGTGGCTGTCGTGGCTGGCGTGGCTGGCGTGGCTGGCGTGGCTGGCGTGGCTGGCGTGGCTGGCGTGGCTGGCGTGGCTGGCGTGGCTGGCGTGGCTGGCGTGGCTGGCGTGGCTGGCGTGGCTGGCGTGGCTGGCGTGGCTGGCGTGGCTGGCGTGGCTGGCGTGTCTGTCGTGTCGTGTCGTGTCGTGTCGTGTCATGTCGTGTCGTGTCGTGTCGTGTCGTGTCGTGTCGTGTCGTGTCGTGTCGTGTCGTGTCTGTCGTGTCGTGTCTGTCGTGTCTGTCGTGTCGTGTCTGTCGTGTATGTCGTGTCTGTCGTGTCTGTCGTGTCGTGTCTGTCGTGTCTGTCGTGTCTGTCGTGTCGTGTCTGTCGTGTCTGTCGTGTCGTGTCGTGTCGTGTCGTGTCGTGTCGTGTCGTGTCGTGTCGTGTCGTGTCGTGTCGTGTCGTGTCGTCTCTGTCGTGTCGTGTCGTGTCGTGTCTGTCGTGTCGTGTCTGTCGTGTCGTGTCTGTCGTGTCTGTCGTGTCTGTCGTGTCGTGTCTGTCGTGTCTGTCGTGTCTGTCGTGTCTGTCGTGTCTGTCGTGTCTGTCGTGTCTGTCGTGTCTGTCGTGTCTGTCGTGTCTGTCGTGTCTGTCGTGTCGTGTCTGTCGTGTCTGTCGTGTCGTGTCTGTCGTGTCGTGTCTGTCGTGTCTGTCGTGTCTGTCGTGTCGTGTCTGTCGTGTCTGTCGTGTCTGTCGTGTATGTCGTGTCTGTCGTGTCTGTCGTGTCTGTCGTGTCGTGTCTGTCGTGTCTGTCGTGTCTGTCGTGTCTGTCGTGTCTGTCGTGTCGTGTCTGTCGTGTCTGTCGTGTATGTCGTGTCGTGTCTGTCGTGTCTGTCGTGTCTGTCGTGTATGTCGTGTCTGTCGTGTCTGTCGTGTCTGTCGTGTCGTGTCTGTCGTGTCTGTCGTGTCTGTCGTGTCGTGTCTGTCGTGTCGTGTCTGTCGTGTCTGTCGTGTCTGTCGTGTCTGTCGTATCGTGTCTGTCGTGTCGTGTCTGTCGTGTCTGTCGTGTCTGTCGTGTCGTGTCTGTCGTGTCTGTCGTGTCTGTCGTGTCTGTCGTGTCTGTCGTGTCTGTCGTGTCTGTCGTGTCTGTCGTGTCGTGTCGTGTCTGTCGCGTCTGTCGCGTCTGTCGCGTCTGTCGTGTCGTGTCTGTCGTGTCTGTCGTGTCTGTCGTGTCTGTCGTGTCGTGGCTGTCGTGGCTGTCGTGGCTGTCGTGGCTGTCGTGGCTGTCGTGGCTGTCGTGGCTGTCGTGGCTGTCGTGGCTGTCGTGTCTGTCGTGTCTGTCGTGTCTGTCGTGTCTGTCGTGTCTGTCGTGTCTGTCGTGTCTGTCGTGTCTGTCGTGTCGTGTCGTGTCTGTCGTGTCTGTCGTGTCTGTCGTGTCTGTCGTGTCTGTCGTGTCGTGTCGTGTCGTGTCGTGTCGTGTCGTGTCGTGTCGTGTCTGTCGTGTCTGTCGTGTCTGTCGTGTCTGTCGTGTCTGTCGTGTCTGTCGTGTCTGTCGTGTCTGTCGTGTCTGTCGTGTCGTGTCTGTCGTGTCTGTCGTGTCTGTCGTGTCTGTCGTGTCTGTCGTGTCTGTCGTGTCGTGTCTGTCGTGTCGTGTCTGTCGTGTCGTGTCTGTCGTGTCTGTCGTGTCGTGTCTGTCGTGTCTGTCGTGTCTGTCGTGTCTGCCGTGTCGTGGCTGTCGTGGCTGTCGTGGCTGTCGTGGCTGTCGTGGCTGTCGTGGCTGTCGTGGCTGTCGTGGCTGTCGTGGCTGTCGTGGCTGGCGTGGCTGGCGTGGCTGGCGTGGCTGGCGTGGCTGGCGTGGCTGGCGTGGCTGGCGTGGCTGGCGTGGCTGCCGTGTCTGTCGTGTCGTGTCGTGTCGTGTCGTGTCGTGTCGTGTCGTGTCGTGTCGTGTCGTGTCGTGTCGTGTCGTGTCGTGTCGTGTCTGTCGTGTCGTGTCTGTCGTGTCTGTTGTGTCGTGTCTGTCGTGTCTGTCGTGTCTGTCGTGTCTGTCGTGTCTTTCGTGTCTGTCGTGTCGTGTCTGTCGTGTCTGTCGTGTCGTGTCTGTCGTGTCTGTCGTGTCGTGTCGTGTCGTGTCGTGTCGTGTCGTGTCGTGTCGTGTCGTGTCGTGTCGTGTCGTGTCGTGTCGTGTCGTGTCGTGTCGTGTCGTGTCTGTCGTGTCGTGTCGTGTCGTGTCTGTCGTGTCGTGTCTGTCGTGTCGTGTCGTGTCTGTCGTGTCGTGTCTGTCGTGTCGTGTCTGTCGTGTCTGTCGTGTCTGTCGTGTCGTGTCTGTCGTGTCTGTCGTGTCTGTCGTGTCTGTCGTGTCTGTCGTGTCTGTCGTGTCTGTCGTGTCTGTCGTGTCTGTCGTGTCTGTCGTGTCTGTCGTGTCGTGTCGTGTCTGTCGCGTCTGTCGCGTCTGTCGCGTCTGTCGTGTCGTGTCTGTCGTGTCTGTCGTGTCTGTCGTGTCTGTCGTGTCGTGGCTGTCGTGGCTGTCGTGGCTGTCGTGGCTGTCGTGGCTGTCGTGGCTGTCGTGGCTGTCGTGGCTGCCGTGGCTGCCGTGGCTGCCGTGGCTGCCGTGGCTGCCGTGGCTGCCGTGGCTGCCGTGGCTGCCGTGGCTGCCGTGGCTGCCGTGGCTGCCGTGGCTGCCGTGGCTGCCGTGGCTGCCGTGGCTGCCGTGGCTGCCGTGTCTGCCGTGTCTGCCGTGTCTGCCGTGTCTGCCGTGTCTGCCGTGTCTGCCGTGTCTGCCGTGTCTGCCGTGTCTGCCGTGTCTGTCGTGTATGTCGTGTCTGTCGTGTCTGTCGTGTCTGTCGTGTCGTGTCGTGTCGTGTCGTGTCGTGTCGTGTCGTGTCGTGTCGTGTCGTGTCGTGTCGTGTCGTGTCGTGTCGTGTCGTGTCGTGTCGTGTCTGTCGTGTCGTGTCGTGTCGTGTCGTGGTGTCGTGTCGTGTCGTGTCTGTCGTGTCTGTCGTGTCTGTCGTGTCTGTCGTGTCGTGTCGTGTCGTGTCGTGTCGTGTCGTGTCGTGTCGTGTCGTGTCGTGTCGTGCCGTGTCGTGTCGTGTCGTGTCGTGTCTGTCGTGTCTGTCGTGTCTGTCGTGTCTGTCGTGTCTGTCGTGTCGTGTCTGTCGTGTCTGTCGTGTCTGTCGTGTCTGTCGTGTCTGTCGTGTCGTGTCTGTCGTGTCGTGTCTGTCGTGTCGTGTCTGTCGTGTCTGTCGTGTCTGTCGTGTCTGTCGTGTCGTGTCTGTCGTGTCTGTCGTGTCTGTCGTGTCTGCCGTGTCGTGTCTGTCGTGGCTGTCGTGGCTGTCGTGGCTGTCGTGTCTGTCGTGGCTGTCGTGGCTGTCGTGGCTGTCGTGGCTGTCGTGGCTGTCGTGGCTGGCGTGGCTGGCGTGGCTGGCGTGGCTGGCGTGGCTGGCGTGGCTGGCGTGGCTGGCGTGGCTGGCGTGGCTGGCGTGGCTGGCGTGGCCGGCGTGGCCGGCGTGGCTGTCGTGTCGTGTCGTGTCGTGTCGTGTCGTGTCGTGTCGTGTCGTGTCGTGTCGTGTCGTGTCGTGTCGTGTCGTGTCGTGTCGTGTCGTGTCGTGTCTGTCGTGTCGTGTCTGTCGTGTCTGTCGTGTCTGTCGTGTCTGTCGTGTCTGTCGTGTCGTGTCTGTCGTGTCTGTCGTGTCTGTCGTGTCTGTCGTGTCTGTCGTGTCTGTCGTGTCTGTCGTGTCGTGTCTGTCGTGTCTGTCGTGTCTGTCGTGTCTTGTCTGTCGTGTCTGTTGTGTCGTGTCGTGTCGTGTCGTGTCGTGTCTGTCGTGTCGTGTCTGTCGTGTCGTGTCTGTCGTGTCGTGTCTGTCGTGTCTGTCGTGTCTGTCGTGTCTGTCGTGTCTGTCGTGTCGTGTCTGTCGTGTCTGTCGTGTCTGTCGTGTCTGTCGTGTCTGTCGTGTCTGTCGTGTCTGTCGTGTCTGTCGTGTCGTGTCTGTCGTGTCGTGTCGTGTCGTGTCGTGTCGTGTCGTGTCGTGTCGTGTCGTGTCTGTCGTGTCGTGTCGTGTCGTGTCTGTCGTGTCGTGTCTGTCGTGTCGTGTCTGTCGTGTCTGTCGTGTCTGTCGTGTCTGTCGTGTCGTGTCTGTCGTGTCTGTCGTGTCTGTCGTGTCTGTCGTGTATGTCGTGTCTGTCGTGTCTGTCGTGTCTGTCGTGTCTGTCGTGTCTGTCGTGTCTGTCGTGTCTGTCGTGTCGTGTCTGTCGTGTCTGTCGTGTCGTGTATGTCGTGTCTGTCGTGTCTGTCGTGTCTGTCGTGTCTGTCGTGTCTGTCGTGTCTGTCGTGTCGTGTCTGTCGTGTCGTGTCTGTCGTGTCGTGTCTGTCGTGTCGTGTCTGTCGTGTCTGTCGTGTCGTGTCTGTCGTGTCTGTCGTGTCTGTCGTGTCTGCCGTGTCGTGTCTGTCGTGGCTGTCGTGGCTGTCGTGTCTGTCGTGGCTGTCGTGGCTGTCGTGGCTGTCGTGGCTGTCGTGGCTGGCGTGGCTGGCGTGGCTGGCGTGGCTGGCGTGGCTGGCGTGGCTGGCGTGGCTGGCGTGGCTGGCGTGGCTGGCGTGGCTGGCGTGGCTGGCGTGGCTGGCGTGGCTGGCGTGGCTGGCGTGGCTGGCGTGGCTGGCGTGTCTGTCGTGTCGTGTCGTGTCGTGTCGTGTCATGTCGTGTCGTGTCGTGTCGTGTCGTGTCGTGTCGTGTCGTGTCGTGTCGTGTCGTGTCTGTCGTGTCGTGTCTGTCGTGTCTGTCGTGTCGTGTCTGTCGTGTATGTCGTGTCTGTCGTGTCTGTCGTGTCGTGTCTGTCGTGTCTGTCGTGTCTGTCGTGTCGTGTCTGTCGTGTCTGTCGTGTCGTGTCGTGTCGTGTCGTGTCGTGTCGTGTCGTGTCGTGTCGTGTCGTGTCGTGTCGTGTCGTCTCTGTCGTGTCGTGTCGTGTCGTGTCTGTCGTGTCGTGTCTGTCGTGTCGTGTCTGTCGTGTCTGTCGTGTCTGTCGTGTCGTGTCTGTCGTGTCTGTCGTGTCTGTCGTGTCTGTCGTGTCTGTCGTGTCTGTCGTGTCTGTCGTGTCTGTCGTGTCTGTCGTGTCTGTCGTGTCTGTCGTGTCTGTCGTGTCGTGTCTGTCGTGTCTGTCGTGTCGTGTCTGTCGTGTCGTGTCTGTCGTGTCTGTCGTGTCTGTCGTGTCGTGTCTGTCGTGTCTGTCGTGTCTGTCGTGTATGTCGTGTCTGTCGTGTCTGTCGTGTCTGTCGTGTCGTGTCTGTCGTGTCTGTCGTGTCTGTCGTGTCTGTCGTGTCTGTCGTGTCGTGTCTGTCGTGTCTGTCGTGTATGTCGTGTCGTGTCTGTCGTGTCTGTCGTGTCTGTCGTGTATGTCGTGTCTGTCGTGTCTGTCGTGTCTGTCGTGTCGTGTCTGTCGTGTCTGTCGTGTCTGTCGTGTCGTGTCTGTCGTGTCGTGTCTGTCGTGTCTGTCGTGTCTGTCGTGTCTGTCGTATCGTGTCTGTCGTGTCGTGTCTGTCGTGTCTGTCGTGTCGTGGCTGTCGTGGCTGTCGTGGCTGTCGTGGCTGTCGTGGCTGTCGTGGCTGTCGTGGCTGTCGTGGCTGTCGTGGCTGTCGTGGCTGTCGTGTCTGTCGTGTCTGTCGTGTCTGTCGTGTCTGTCGTGTCTGTCGTGTCTGTCGTGTCTGTCGTGTCGTGTCGTGTCTGTCGTGTCTGTCGTGTCTGTCGTGTCTGTCGTGTCTGTCGTGTCGTGTCGTGTCGTGTCGTGTCGTGTCGTGTCGTGTCTGTCGTGTCTGTCGTGTCTGTCGTGTCTGTCGTGTCTGTCGTGTCTGTCGTGTCTGTCGTGTCTGTCGTGTCTGTCGTGTCGTGTCTGTCGTGTCTGTCGTGTCTGTCGTGTCTGTCGTGTCTGTCGTGTCTGTCGTGTCGTGTCTGTCGTGTCGTGTCTGTCGTGTCGTGTCTGTCGTGTCTGTCGTGTCGTGTCTGTCGTGTCTGTCGTGTCTGTCGTGTCTGCCGTGTCGTGGCTGTCGTGGCTGTCGTGGCTGTCGTGGCTGTCGTGGCTGTCGTGGCTGTCGTGGCTGCCGTGGCTGTCGTGGCTGTCGTGGCTGGCGTGGCTGGCGTGGCTGGCGTGGCTGGCGTGGCTGGCGTGGCTGGCGTGGCTGGCGTGGCTGGCGTGGCTGCCGTGTCTGTCGTGTCGTGTCGTGTCGTGTCGTGTCGTGTCGTGTCGTGTCGTGTCGTGTCGTGTCGTGTCGTGTCGTGTCGTGTCGTGTCTGTCGTGTCGTGTCTGTCGTGTCTGTTGTGTCGTGTCTGTCGTGTCTGTCGTGTCTGTCGTGTCTGTCGTGTCTGTCGTGTCTGTCGTGTCGTGTCTGTCGTGTCTGTCGTGTCGTGTCTGTCGTGTCTGTCGTGTCGTGTCGTGTCGTGTCGTGTCGTGTCGTGTCGTGTCGTGTCGTGTCGTGTCGTGTCGTGTCGTGTCGTGTCGTGTCGTGTCGTGTCTGTCGTGTCGTGTCGTGTCGTGTCTGTCGTGTCGTGTCTGTCGTGTCGTGTCGTGTCTGTCGTGTCGTGTCTGTCGTGTCGTGTCTGTCGTGTCTGTCGTGTCTGTCGTGTCGTGTCTGTCGTGTCTGTCGTGTCTGTCGTGTCTGTCGTGTCTGTCGTGTCTGTCGTGTCTGTCGTGTCTGTCGTGTCTGTCGTGTCTGTCGTGTCTGTCGTGTCTGTCGTGTCTGTCGTGTCGTGTCGTGTCTGTCGCGTCTGTCGCGTCTGTCGCGTCTGTCGTGTCGTGTCTGTCGTGTCTGTCGTGTCTGTCGTGTCGTGGCTGTCGTGGCTGTCGTGGCTGTCGTGGCTGTCGTGGCTGTCGTGGCTGTCGTGGCTGTCGTGGCTGCCGTGGCTGCCGTGGCTGCCGTGGCTGCCGTGGCTGCCGTGGCTGCCGTGGCTGCCGTGGCTGCCGTGGCTGCCGTGGCTGCCGTGGCTGCCGTGTCTGCCGTGTCTGCCGTGTCTGCCGTGTCTGCCGTGTCTGCCGTGTCTGCCGTGTCTGCCGTGTCTGTCGTGTATGTCGTGTCTGTCGTGTCTGTCGTGTCTGTCGTGTCGTGTCGTGTCGTGTCGTGTCGTGTCGTGTCGTGTCGTGTCGTGTCGTGTCGTGTCGTGTCGTGTCGTGTCGTGTCGTGTCGTGTCTGTCGTGTCGTGTCGTGTCGTGTCGTGGTGTCGTGTCGTGTCGTGTCTGTCGTGTCTGTCGTGTCTGTCGTGTCTGTCGTGTCGTGTCGTGTCGTGTCGTGTCGTGTCGTGTCGTGTCGTGTCGTGTCGTGTCGTGCCGTGTCGTGTCGTGTCGTGTCGTGTCTGTCGTGTCTGTCGTGTCTGTCGTGTCTGTCGTGTCTGTCGTGTCGTGTCTGTCGTGTCTGTCGTGTCTGTCGTGTCTGTCGTGTCTGTCGTGTCGTGTCTGTCGTGTCGTGTCTGTCGTGTCGTGTCTGTCGTGTCTGTCGTGTCTGTCGTGTCTGTCGTGTCGTGTCTGTCGTGTCTGTCGTGTCTGTCGTGTCTGCCGTGTCGTGTCTGTCGTGGCTGTCGTGGCTGTCGTGTCTGTCGTGGCTGTCGTGGCTGTCGTGGCTGTCGTGGCTGTCGTGGCTGTCGTGGCTGGCGTGGCTGGCGTGGCTGGCGTGGCTGGCGTGGCTGGCGTGGCTGGCGTGGCTGGCGTGGCTGGCGTGGCTGGCGTGGCTGGCGTGGCCGGCGTGGCCGGCGTGGCTGTCGTGTCGTGTCGTGTCGTGTCGTGTCGTGTCGTGTCGTGTCGTGTCGTGTCGTGTCGTGTCGTGTCGTGTCGTGTCGTGTCGTGTCGTGTCTGTCGTGTCGTGTCTGTCGTGTCTGTCGTGTCTGTCGTGTCTGTCGTGTCTGTCGTGTCGTGTCTGTCGTGTCTGTCGTGTCTGTCGTGTCTGTCGTGTCTGTCGTGTCTGTCGTGTCTGTCGTGTCGTGTCTGTCGTGTCTGTCGTGTCTGTCGTGTCTTGTCTGTCGTGTCTGTTGTGTCGTGTCGTGTCGTGTCGTGTCGTGTCTGTCGTGTCGTGTCTGTCGTGTCGTGTCTGTCGTGTCGTGTCTGTCGTGTCTGTCGTGTCTGTCGTGTCTGTCGTGTCTGTCGTGTCGTGTCTGTCGTGTCTGTCGTGTCTGTCGTGTCTGTCGTGTCTGTCGTGTCTGTCGTGTCTGTCGTGTCTGTCGTGTCGTGTCTGTCGTGTCGTGTCGTGTCGTGTCGTGTCGTGTCGTGTCGTGTCGTGTCGTGTCTGTCGTGTCGTGTCGTGTCGTGTCTGTCGTGTCGTGTCTGTCGTGTCGTGTCTGTCGTGTCTGTCGTGTCTGTCGTGTCTGTCGTGTCGTGTCTGTCGTGTCTGTCGTGTCTGTCGTGTCTGTCGTGTATGTCGTGTCTGTCGTGTCTGTCGTGTCTGTCGTGTCTGTCGTGTCTGTCGTGTCTGTCGTGTCTGTCGTGTCGTGTCTGTCGTGTCTGTCGTGTCGTGTATGTCGTGTCTGTCGTGTCTGTCGTGTCTGTCGTGTCTGTCGTGTCTGTCGTGTCTGTCGTGTCTGTCGTGTCGTGTCTGTCGTGTCGTGTCTGTCGTGTCGTGTCTGTCGTGTCGTGTCTGTCGTGTCTGTCGTGTCGTGTCTGTCGTGTCTGTCGTGTCTGTCGTGTCTGCCGTGTCGTGTCTGTCGTGGCTGTCGTGGCTGTCGTGTCTGTCGTGGCTGTCGTGGCTGTCGTGGCTGTCGTGGCTGTCGTGGCTGGCGTGGCTGGCGTGGCTGGCGTGGCTGGCGTGGCTGGCGTGGCTGGCGTGGCTGGCGTGGCTGTCGTGTCTGTCGTGTCGTGTCGTGTCGTGTCGTGTCGTGTCGTGTCGTGTCGTGTCGTGTCGTGTCGTGTCGTGTCGTGTCGTGTCGTGTCGTGTCTGTCGTGTCGTGTCTGTCGTGTCTGTCGTGTCGTGTCTGTCGTGTCTGTCGTGTCTGTCGTGTCTGTCGTGTCTGTCGTGTCGTGTCTGTCGTGTCTGTCGTGTCTGTCGTGTCGTGTCTGTCGTGTCTGTCGTGTCTGTCGTGTCGTGTCTGTCGTGTCTGTCGTGTCGTGTCGTGTCGTGTCGTGTCGTGTCGTGTCGTGTCTGTCGTGTCTGTCGTGTCTGTCGTGTCGTGTCTGTCGTGTCTGTCGTGTCTGTCGTGTCGTGTCTGTCGTGTCTGTCGTGTCGTGTCGTGTCGTGTCGTGTCGTGTCGTGTCGTGTCGTGTCGTGTCGTGTCGTGTCGTGTCGTGTCGTGTCGTGTCGTGTCGTGTCTGTCGTGTCGTGTCGTGTCGTGTCTGTCGTGTCGTGTCTGTCGTGTCGTGTCTGTCGTGTCTGTCGTGTCTGTCGTGTCGTGTCTGTCGTGTCAGTCGTGTCTGTCGTGTCTGTCGTGTCTGTCGTGTCTGTCGTGTCTGTCGTGTCTGTCGTGTCTGTCGTGTCTGTCGTGTCTGTCGTGTCTGTCCTGTCTGTCGTGTCTGTCGTGTCTGTCGTGTCTGTCGTGTCTGTCGTGTCTGTCGTGTCTGTCGTGTCTGTCGTGTCGTGTCTGTCGTGTCGTGTCTGTCGTGTCTGTCGTGTCTGTCGTGTCTGTCGTGTCTGTCGTGTCGTGTCTGTCGTGTCGTGTCTGTCGTGTCGTGTCTGTCGTGTCTGTCGTGTCGTGTCTGTCGTGTCTGTCGTGTCTGTCGTGTATGTCGTGTCTGTCGTGTCTGTCGTGTCTGTCGTGTCTGTCGTGTCTGTCGTGTCGTGTCTGTCGTGTCTGTCGTGTCTGTCGTGTCTGTCGTGTATGTCGTGTCTGTCGTGTCTGTCGTGTCTGTCGTGTCTGTCGTGTCGTGTCTGTCGTGTCGTGTCTGTCGTGTCTGTCGTGTCTGTCGTGTCGTGTCTGTCGTGTCTGTCGTGTCTGTCGTGTCTGTCGTGTATGTCGTGTCTGTCGTGTCTGTCGTGTCTGTCGTGTCTGTCGTGTCTGTCGTGTCTGTCGTGTCTGTCGTGTCGTGTCTGTCGTGTCTGTCGTGTCTGTCGTGTCGTGTCTGTCGTGTCGTGTCTGTCGTGTCTGTCGTGTCTGTCGTGTCTGTCGTGTCGTGTCTGTCGTGTCTGTCGTGTCTGTCGTGTATGTCGTGTCTGTCGTGTCTGTCGTGTCTGTCGTGTCTGTCGTGTCTGTCGTGTCGTGTCTGTCGTGTCTGTCGTGTCGTGTCTGTCGTGTCGTGTCTGTCGTGTCTGTCGTGTCTGTCGTGTCGTGTCTGTCGTGTCTGTCGTGTCTGTCGTGTCTGTCGTGTCTGTCGTGTCTGTCGTGTCGTGTCGTGTCTGTCGCGTCTTTCGCGTCTGTCGCGTCTGTCGTGTCGTGTCTGTCGTGTCTGTCGTGTCTTTCGTGTCTGTCGTGTCTGTCGTGTCGTGGCTGTCGTGGCTGTCGTGGCTGTCGTGGCTGTCGTGGCTGTCGTGGCTGCCGTGGCTGCCGTGGCTGCCGTGGCTGCCGTGGCTGCCGTGGCTGCCGTGGCTGCCGTGGCTGCCGTGGCTGCCGTGGCTGCCGTGGCTGCCGTGTCTGCCGTGTCTGTCGTGTCTGTCGTGTCTGTCGTGTCTGTCGTGTCTGTCGTGTCTGTCGTGTCTGTCGTGTCTGTCGTGTCGTGTCGTGTCGTGTCGTGTCGTGTCGTGTCGTGTCGTGTCGTGTCTGTCGTGTCTGTCGTGTCGTGTCGTGTCGTGTCGTGGTGTCGTGTCGTGTCGTGTCTGTCGTGTCTGTCGTGTCTGTCGTGTCGTGTCGTGTCGTGTCGTGTCGTGTCGTGTCGTGTCGTGTCGTGTCGTGTCGTGTCGTGTCGTGTCGTGTCGTGTCTGTCGTGTCTGTCGTGTCTGTCGTGTCGTGTCTGTCGTGTCTGTCGTGTCTGTCGTGTCTGTCGTGTCTGTCGTGTCGTGTCTGTCGTGTCGTGTCTGTCGTGTCGTGTCTGTCGTGTCTGTCGTGTCTGTCGTGTCTGTCGTGTCGTGTCTGTCGTGTCTGTCGTGTCTGTCGTGTCTGCCGTGACGTGTCTGTCGTGGCTGTCGTGGCTGTCGTGTCTGTCGTGGCTGTCGTGGCTGTCGTGGCTGTCGTGGCTGTCGTGGCTGTCGTGGCTGGCGTGGCTGGCGTGGCTGGCGTGGCTGGCGTGGCTGGCGTGGCTGGCGTGGCTGGCGTGGCTGGCGTGGCTGGCGTGGCCGGCGTGGCTGTCGTGTCGTGTCGTGTCGTGTCGTGTCGTGTCGTGTCGTGTCGTGTCGTGTCGTGTCGTCTCGTGTCGTGTCGTGTCTGTCGTGTCTGTCGTGTCTGTCGTGTCTGTCGTGTCTGTCGTGTCGTGTCTGTCGTGTCTGTCGTGTCGGTCGTGTCTGTCGTGTCGTGTCTGTCGTGTCGTGTCTGTCGTGTCGTGTCTGTCGTGTCTGTCGTGTCTGTCGTGTCTGTCGTGTCGTGTCTGTCGTGTCTGTCGTGTCTGTCGTGTCTGCCGTGTCGTGTCTGTCGTGGCTGTCGTGGCTGTCGTGTCTGTCGTGGCTGTCGTGGCTGTCGTGGCTGTCGTGGCTGGCGTGGCTGGCGTGGCTGGCGTGGCTGGCGTGGCTGGCGTGGCTGGCGTGTCGTGTCGTGTCGTGTCGTGTCGTGTCGTGTCGTGTCGTGTCGTGTCGTGTCGTGTCGTGTCGTGTCGTGTCGTGTCGTGTCGTGTCGTGTCGTGTCTGTCGTGTCTGTCGTGTCTGTCGTGTCTGTCGTGTCTGTCGTGTCTGTCGTGTCGTGTCTGTCGTGTCTGTCGTGTCGTGTCGTGTCGTGTGGTGTCGTGTCTGTCGTGTCGTGTCTGTCGTGTCGTGTCTGTCGTGTCGTGTCTGTCGTGTCTGTCGTGTCTGTCGTGTCTGTCGTGTCTGTCGTGTCGTGTCTGTCGTGTCTGTCGTGTCTGTCGTGTCTGTCGTGTCTGTCGTGTCTGTCGTGTCTGTCGTGTCTGTCGTGTCGTGTCTGTCGTGTCGTGTCGTGTCGTGTCGTGTCGTGTCGTGTCGTGTCGTGTCGTGTCGTGTCGTGTCGTGTCGTGTCGTGTCGTGTCGTGTCTGTCGTGTCGTGTCGTGTCGTGTCTGTCGTGTCGTGTCTGTCGTGTCGTGTCTGTCGTGTCTGTCGTGTCTGTCGTGTCTGTCGTGTCGTGTCTGTCGTGTCTGTCGTGTCTGTCGTGTCTGTCGTGTCTGTCGTGTCTGTCGTGTCTGTCGTGTCTGTCGTGTCTGTCGTGTCTGTCGTGTCTGTCGTGTCGTGTCTGTCGTGTCTGTCGTGTCGTGTCTGTCGTGTCGTGTCTGTCGTGTCGTGTCTGTCGTGTCTGTCGTGTCTGTCGTGTCTGTCGTGTCGTGTCTGTCGTGTCTGTCGTGTATGTCGTGTATGTCGTGTCTGTCGTGTCTGTCGTGTCTGTCGTGTCTGTCGTGTCTGTCGTGTCGTGTCTGTCGTGTCGTGTCTGTCGTGTCGTGTCTGTCGTGTCTGTCCTGTCTGTCGTGTCGTGTCTGTCGTGTCTGTCGTGTCTGTCGTGTATGTCGTGTCTGTCGTGTCTGTCGTGTCTGTCGTGTCTGTCGTGTCTGTCGTGTCTGTCGTGTCGTGTCTGTCGTGTCTGTCGTGTCTGTCGTGTCGTGTCTGTCGTGTCGTGTCTGTCGTGTCTGTCGTGTCTGTCGTGTCGTGTCTGTCGTGTCTGTCGTGTCTGTCGTGTATGTCGTGTCTGTCGTGTCTGTCGTGTCTGTCGTGTCGTGTCTGTCGTGTCTGTCGTGTCTGTCGTGTCGTGTCTGTCGTGTCTGTCGTGTCGTGTCTGTCGTGTCGTGTCTGTCGTGTCTGTCGTGTCTGTCGTGTCGTGTCTGTCGTGTCTGTCGTGTCTGTCGTGTCTGTCGTGTCTGTCGTGTCGTGTCGTGTTTGTCGCGCCTGTCGCGTCTGTCGCGTCTGTCGTGTCGTGTCTGTCGTGTCTGTCGTGTCTGTCGTGTCGTGTCTGTCGTGGCTGTCGTGGCTGTCGTGGCTGTCGTGGCTGGCAAGGCTGTCGTGGCTGTCGTGGCTGTCGTGGCTGTCGTGGCTGTCGTGGCTGTGGTGGCTGTCGTGGCTGTCGTGGCTGTCGTGGCTGTCGTGGCTGTCGTGGCTGTCGTGGCTGTCGTGGCTGTCGTGGCTGTCGTGGCTGTCGTGGCTGTCGTGGCTGTCGTGGCTGTCGTGGCTGTCGTGGCTGTCGTGGCTGTCGTTGCTGTCGTGGCTGTCGTGGCTGCCGTGGCTGCCGTGGCTGTCGTGGCTGTCGTGGCTGTCGTGGCTGTCGTGTCTGTCGTGTCTGTCGTGTCGTGTCGTGTCGTGTCGTGGTGTCGTGTCGTGTCGTGTCTGTCGTGTCTGTCGTGTCTGTCGTGTCGTGTCGTGTCGTGTCGTGTCGTGTCGTGTCGTGTCGTGTCGTGTCGTGTCGTGTCGTGTCGTGTCGTGTCGTGTCGTGTCGTGTCTGTCGTGTCTGTCGTGTCTGTCGTGTCTGTCGTGTCTGTCGTGTCTGTCGTGTCGTGTCTGTCGTGTCTGTCGTGTCTGTCGTGTCTGTCGTGTATGTCGTGTCTGTCGTGTCTGTCGTGTCTGTCGTGTCTGTCGTGTCGTGTCTGTCGTGTCGTGTCTGTCGTGTCTGTCGTGTCTGTCGTGTCGTGTCTGTCGTGTCTGTCGTGTCTGTCGTGTCTGTCGTGTATGTCGTGTCTGTCGTGTCTGTCGTGTCTGTCGTGTCTGTCGTGTCTGTCGTGTCTGTCGTGTCTGTCGTGTCGTGTCTGTCGTGTCTGTCGTGTCTGTCGTGTCGTGTCTGTCGTGTCGTGTCTGTCGTGTCTGTCGTGTCTGTCGTGTCTGTCGTGTCGTGTCTGTCGTGTCTGTCGTGTCTGTCGTGTATGTCGTGTCTGTCGTGTCTGTCGTGTCTGTCGTGTCTGTCGTGTCTGTCGTGTCGTGTCTGTCGTGTCTGTCGTGTCGTGTCTGTCGTGTCGTGTCTGTCGTGTCTGTCGTGTCTGTCGTGTCGTGTCTGTCGTGTCTGTCGTGTCTGTCGTGTCTGTCGTGTCTGTCGTGTCTGTCGTGTCGTGTCGTGTCTGTCGCGTCTTTCGCGTCTGTCGCGTCTGTCGTGTCGTGTCTGTCGTGTCTGTCGTGTCTTTCGTGTCTGTCGTGTCTGTCGTGTCGTGGCTGTCGTGGCTGTCGTGGCTGTCGTGGCTGTCGTGGCTGTCGTGGCTGCCGTGGCTGCCGTGGCTGCCGTGGCTGCCGTGGCTGCCGTGGCTGCCGTGGCTGCCGTGGCTGCCGTGGCTGCCGTGGCTGCCGTGGCTGCCGTGTCTGCCGTGTCTGTCGTGTCTGTCGTGTCTGTCGTGTCTGTCGTGTCTGTCGTGTCTGTCGTGTCTGTCGTGTCTGTCGTGTCGTGTCGTGTCGTGTCGTGTCGTGTCGTGTCGTGTCGTGTCGTGTCTGTCGTGTCTGTCGTGTCGTGTCGTGTCGTGTCGTGGTGTCGTGTCGTGTCGTGTCTGTCGTGTCTGTCGTGTCTGTCGTGTCGTGTCGTGTCGTGTCGTGTCGTGTCGTGTCGTGTCGTGTCGTGTCGTGTCGTGTCGTGTCGTGTCGTGTCGTGTCTGTCGTGTCTGTCGTGTCTGTCGTGTCGTGTCTGTCGTGTCTGTCGTGTCTGTCGTGTCTGTCGTGTCTGTCGTGTCGTGTCTGTCGTGTCGTGTCTGTCGTGTCGTGTCTGTCGTGTCTGTCGTGTCTGTCGTGTCTGTCGTGTCGTGTCTGTCGTGTCTGTCGTGTCTGTCGTGTCTGCCGTGACGTGTCTGTCGTGGCTGTCGTGGCTGTCGTGTCTGTCGTGGCTGTCGTGGCTGTCGTGGCTGTCGTGGCTGTCGTGGCTGTCGTGGCTGGCGTGGCTGGCGTGGCTGGCGTGGCTGGCGTGGCTGGCGTGGCTGGCGTGGCTGGCGTGGCTGGCGTGGCTGGCGTGGCCGGCGTGGCTGTCGTGTCGTGTCGTGTCGTGTCGTGTCGTGTCGTGTCGTGTCGTGTCGTGTCGTGTCGTCTCGTGTCGTGTCGTGTCTGTCGTGTCTGTCGTGTCTGTCGTGTCTGTCGTGTCTGTCGTGTCGTGTCTGTCGTGTCTGTCGTGTCGGTCGTGTCTGTCGTGTCGTGTCTGTCGTGTCGTGTCTGTCGTGTCGTGTCTGTCGTGTCTGTCGTGTCTGTCGTGTCTGTCGTGTCGTGTCTGTCGTGTCTGTCGTGTCTGTCGTGTCTGCCGTGTCGTGTCTGTCGTGGCTGTCGTGGCTGTCGTGTCTGTCGTGGCTGTCGTGGCTGTCGTGGCTGTCGTGGCTGGCGTGGCTGGCGTGGCTGGCGTGGCTGGCGTGGCTGGCGTGGCTGGCGTGTCGTGTCGTGTCGTGTCGTGTCGTGTCGTGTCGTGTCGTGTCGTGTCGTGTCGTGTCGTGTCGTGTCGTGTCGTGTCGTGTCGTGTCGTGTCGTGTCTGTCGTGTCTGTCGTGTCTGTCGTGTCTGTCGTGTCTGTCGTGTCTGTCGTGTCGTGTCTGTCGTGTCTGTCGTGTCGTGTCGTGTCGTGTGGTGTCGTGTCTGTCGTGTCGTGTCTGTCGTGTCGTGTCTGTCGTGTCGTGTCTGTCGTGTCTGTCGTGTCTGTCGTGTCTGTCGTGTCTGTCGTGTCGTGTCTGTCGTGTCTGTCGTGTCTGTCGTGTCTGTCGTGTCTGTCGTGTCTGTCGTGTCTGTCGTGTCTGTCGTGTCGTGTCTGTCGTGTCGTGTCGTGTCGTGTCGTGTCGTGTCGTGTCGTGTCGTGTCGTGTCGTGTCGTGTCGTGTCGTGTCGTGTCGTGTCTGTCGTGTCGTGTCGTGTCGTGTCTGTCGTGTCGTGTCTGTCGTGTCGTGTCTGTCGTGTCTGTCGTGTCTGTCGTGTCTGTCGTGTCGTGTCTGTCGTGTCTGTCGTGTCTGTCGTGTCTGTCGTGTCTGTCGTGTCTGTCGTGTCTGTCGTGTCTGTCGTGTCTGTCGTGTCTGTCGTGTCTGTCGTGTCGTGTCTGTCGTGTCTGTCGTGTCGTGTCTGTCGTGTCGTGTCTGTCGTGTCGTGTCTGTCGTGTCTGTCGTGTCTGTCGTGTCTGTCGTGTCGTGTCTGTCGTGTCTGTCGTGTATGTCGTGTATGTCGTGTCTGTCGTGTCTGTCGTGTCTGTCGTGTCTGTCGTGTCTGTCGTGTCGTGTCTGTCGTGTCGTGTCTGTCGTGTCGTGTCTGTCGTGTCTGTCCTGTCTGTCGTGTCGTGTCTGTCGTGTCTGTCGTGTCTGTCGTGTATGTCGTGTCTGTCGTGTCTGTCGTGTCTGTCGTGTCTGTCGTGTCTGTCGTGTCTGTCGTGTCGTGTCTGTCGTGTCTGTCGTGTCTGTCGTGTCGTGTCTGTCGTGTCGTGTCTGTCGTGTCTGTCGTGTCTGTCGTGTCGTGTCTGTCGTGTCTGTCGTGTCTGTCGTGTATGTCGTGTCTGTCGTGTCTGTCGTGTCTGTCGTGTCGTGTCTGTCGTGTCTGTCGTGTCTGTCGTGTCGTGTCTGTCGTGTCTGTCGTGTCGTGTCTGTCGTGTCGTGTCTGTCGTGTCTGTCGTGTCTGTCGTGTCGTGTCTGTCGTGTCTGTCGTGTCTGTCGTGTCTGTCGTGTCTGTCGTGTCGTGTCGTGTTTGTCGCGCCTGTCGCGTCTGTCGCGTCTGTCGTGTCGTGTCTGTCGTGTCTGTCGTGTCTGTCGTGTCGTGTCTGTCGTGGCTGTCGTGGCTGTCGTGGCTGTCGTGGCTGGCAAGGCTGTCGTGGCTGTCGTGGCTGTCGTGGCTGTCGTGGCTGTCGTGGCTGTGGTGGCTGTCGTGGCTGTCGTGGCTGTCGTGGCTGTCGTGGCTGTCGTGGCTGTCGTGGCTGTCGTGGCTGTCGTGGCTGTCGTGGCTGTCGTGGCTGTCGTGGCTGTCGTGGCTGTCGTGGCTGTCGTGGCTGTCGTGGCTGTCGTTGCTGTCGTGGCTGTCGTGGCTGCCGTGGCTGCCGTGGCTGTCGTGGCTGTCGTGGCTGTCGTGGCTGTCGTGTCTGTCGTGTCTGTCGTGTCGTGTCGTGTCGTGTCGTGGTGTCGTGTCGTGTCGTGTCTGTCGTGTCTGTCGTGTCTGTCGTGTCGTGTCGTGTCGTGTCGTGTCGTGTCGTGTCGTGTCGTGTCGTGTCGTGTCGTGTCGTGTCGTGTCGTGTCGTGTCGTGTCGTGTCTGTCGTGTCTGTCGTGTCTGTCGTGTCTGTCGTGTCGTGTCTGTCGTGTCTGTCGTGTCTGTCGTGTCTGTCGTGTCTGTCGTGTCGTGTCTGTCGTGTCGTGTCTGTCGTGTCGTGTCTGTCGTGTCTGTCGTGTCTGTCGTGTCTGTCGTGTCGTGTCTGTCGTGTCTGTCGTGTCTGTCGTGTCTGTCGTGTCTGCCGTGACGTGTCTGTCGTGGCTGTCGTGGCTGTCGTGTCTGTCGTGGCTGTCGTGGCTGTCGTGGCTGTCGTGGCTGTCGTGGCTGTCGTGGCTGGCGTGGCTGGCGTGGCTGGCGTGGCTGGCGTGGCTGGCGTGGCTGGCGTGGCTGGCGTGGCTGGCGTGGCTGGAATGGCTGGCGTGGCTGGCGTGGCCGGCGTGGCTGTCGTGTCGTGTCGTGTCGTGTCGTGTCGTGTCGTGTCGTGTCGTGTCTTGTCGTGTCGTGTCGTGTCGTGTCGTCTCGTGTCGTGTCGTGTCTGTCGTGTCTGTCGTGTCTGTCGTGTCTGTCGTGTCTGTCGTGTCTGTCGTGTCTGTCGTGTCTGTCGTGTCGTGTCTGTCGTGTCGTGTCTGTCGTGTCGTGTCTGTCGTGTCTGTCGTGTCTGTCGTGTCTGTCGTGTCGTGTCTGTCGTGTCTGTCGTGTCTGTCGTGTCTGCCGTGTCGTGTCTGTCGTGGCTGTCGTGGCTGTCGTGTCTGTCGTGGCTGTCGTGGCTGTCGTGTCTGTCGTGTCGTGTCGTGTCGTGTCGTGTCGTGTCGTGTCGTGTCGTGTCGTGTCGTGTCGTGTCGTGTCGTGTCGTGTCGTGTCGTGTCTGTCGTGTCGTGTCGTGTCGTGTCGTGGTGTCGTGTCGTGTCGTGTCTGTCGTGTCTGTCGTGTCTGTCGTGTCTGTCGTGTCGTGTCGTGTCGTGTCGTGTCGTGTCGTGTCGTGTCGTGTCGTGTCGTGTCGTGCCGTGTCGTGTCGTGTCGTGTCGTGTCTGTCGTGTCTGTCGTGTCTGTCGTGTCTGTCGTGTCTGTCGTGTCGTGTCTGTCGTGTCTGTCGTGTCTGTCGTGTCTGTCGTGTCTGTCGTGTCGTGTCTGTCGTGTCGTGTCTGTCGTGTCGTGTCTGTCGTGTCTGTCGTGTCTGTCGTGTCTGTCGTGTCGTGTCTGTCGTGTCTGTCGTGTCTGTCGTGTCTGCCGTGTCGTGTCTGTCGTGGCTGTCGTGGCTGTCGTGTCTGTCGTGGCTGTCGTGGCTGTCGTGGCTGTCGTGGCTGTCGTGGCTGTCGTGGCTGGCGTGGCTGGCGTGGCTGGCGTGGCTGGCGTGGCTGGCGTGGCTGGCGTGGCTGGCGTGGCTGGCGTGGCTGGCGTGGCTGGCGTGGCCGGCGTGGCCGGCGTGGCTGTCGTGTCGTGTCGTGTCGTGTCGTGTCGTGTCGTGTCGTGTCGTGTCGTGTCGTGTCGTGTCGTGTCGTGTCGTGTCGTGTCGTGTCGTGTCTGTCGTGTCGTGTCTGTCGTGTCTGTCGTGTCTGTCGTGTCTGTCGTGTCTGTCGTGTCGTGTCTGTCGTGTCTGTCGTGTCTGTCGTGTCTGTCGTGTCTGTCGTGTCTGTCGTGTCTGTCGTGTCGTGTCTGTCGTGTCTGTCGTGTCTGTCGTGTCTTGTCTGTCGTGTCTGTTGTGTCGTGTCGTGTCGTGTCGTGTCGTGTCTGTCGTGTCGTGTCTGTCGTGTCGTGTCTGTCGTGTCGTGTCTGTCGTGTCTGTCGTGTCTGTCGTGTCTGTCGTGTCTGTCGTGTCGTGTCTGTCGTGTCTGTCGTGTCTGTCGTGTCTGTCGTGTCTGTCGTGTCTGTCGTGTCTGTCGTGTCTGTCGTGTCGTGTCTGTCGTGTCGTGTCGTGTCGTGTCGTGTCGTGTCGTGTCGTGTCGTGTCGTGTCTGTCGTGTCGTGTCGTGTCGTGTCTGTCGTGTCGTGTCTGTCGTGTCGTGTCTGTCGTGTCTGTCGTGTCTGTCGTGTCTGTCGTGTCGTGTCTGTCGTGTCTGTCGTGTCTGTCGTGTCTGTCGTGTATGTCGTGTCTGTCGTGTCTGTCGTGTCTGTCGTGTCTGTCGTGTCTGTCGTGTCTGTCGTGTCTGTCGTGTCGTGTCTGTCGTGTCTGTCGTGTCGTGTATGTCGTGTCTGTCGTGTCTGTCGTGTCTGTCGTGTCTGTCGTGTCTGTCGTGTCTGTCGTGTCTGTCGTGTCGTGTCTGTCGTGTCGTGTCTGTCGTGTCGTGTCTGTCGTGTCGTGTCTGTCGTGTCTGTCGTGTCGTGTCTGTCGTGTCTGTCGTGTCTGTCGTGTCTGCCGTGTCGTGTCTGTCGTGGCTGTCGTGGCTGTCGTGTCTGTCGTGGCTGTCGTGGCTGTCGTGGCTGTCGTGGCTGTCGTGGCTGGCGTGGCTGGCGTGGCTGGCGTGGCTGGCGTGGCTGGCGTGGCTGGCGTGGCTGGCGTGGCTGTCGTGTCTGTCGTGTCGTGTCGTGTCGTGTCGTGTCGTGTCGTGTCGTGTCGTGTCGTGTCGTGTCGTGTCGTGTCGTGTCGTGTCGTGTCGTGTCGTGTCTGTCGTGTCGTGTCTGTCGTGTCTGTCGTGTCGTGTCTGTCGTGTCTGTCGTGTCTGTCGTGTCTGTCGTGTCTGTCGTGTCGTGTCTGTCGTGTCTGTCGTGTCTGTCGTGTCGTGTCTGTCGTGTCTGTCGTGTCTGTCGTGTCGTGTCTGTCGTGTCTGTCGTGTCGTGTCGTGTCGTGTCGTGTCGTGTCGTGTCGTGTCTGTCGTGTCTGTCGTGTCTGTCGTGTCGTGTCTGTCGTGTCTGTCGTGTCTGTCGTGTCGTGTCTGTCGTGTCTGTCGTGTCGTGTCGTGTCGTGTCGTGTCGTGTCGTGTCGTGTCGTGTCGTGTCGTGTCGTGTCGTGTCGTGTCGTGTCGTGTCTGTCGTGTCGTGTCGTGTCGTGTCTGTCGTGTCGTGTCTGTCGTGTCGTGTCTGTCGTGTCTGTCGTGTCTGTCGTGTCGTGTCTGTCGTGTCAGTCGTGTCTGTCGTGTCTGTCGTGTCTGTCGTGTCTGTCGTGTCTGTCGTGTCTGTCGTGTCTGTCGTGTCTGTCGTGTCTGTCGTGTCTGTCCTGTCTGTCGTGTCTGTCGTGTCTGTCGTGTCTGTCGTGTCTGTCGTGTCTGTCGTGTCTGTCGTGTCTGTCGTGTCGTGTCTGTCGTGTCGTGTCTGTCGTGTCTGTCGTGTCTGTCGTGTCTGTCGTGTCTGTCGTGTCGTGTCTGTCGTGTCGTGTCTGTCGTGTCGTGTCTGTCGTGTCTGTCGTGTCGTGTCTGTCGTGTCTGTCGTGTCTGTCGTGTATGTCGTGTCTGTCGTGTCTGTCGTGTCTGTCGTGTCTGTCGTGTCTGTCGTGTCGTGTCTGTCGTGTCTGTCGTGTCTGTCGTGTCTGTCGTGTATGTCGTGTCTGTCGTGTCTGTCGTGTCTGTCGTGTCTGTCGTGTCGTGTCTGTCGTGTCGTGTCTGTCGTGTCTGTCGTGTCTGTCGTGTCGTGTCTGTCGTGTCTGTCGTGTCTGTCGTGTCTGTCGTGTATGTCGTGTCTGTCGTGTCTGTCGTGTCTGTCGTGTCTGTCGTGTCTGTCGTGTCTGTCGTGTCTGTCGTGTCGTGTCTGTCGTGTCTGTCGTGTCTGTCGTGTCGTGTCTGTCGTGTCGTGTCTGTCGTGTCTGTCGTGTCTGTCGTGTCTGTCGTGTCGTGTCTGTCGTGTCTGTCGTGTCTGTCGTGTATGTCGTGTCTGTCGTGTCTGTCGTGTCTGTCGTGTCTGTCGTGTCTGTCGTGTCGTGTCTGTCGTGTCTGTCGTGTCGTGTCTGTCGTGTCGTGTCTGTCGTGTCTGTCGTGTCTGTCGTGTCGTGTCTGTCGTGTCTGTCGTGTCTGTCGTGTCTGTCGTGTCTGTCGTGTCTGTCGTGTCGTGTCGTGTCTGTCGCGTCTTTCGCGTCTGTCGCGTCTGTCGTGTCGTGTCTGTCGTGTCTGTCGTGTCTTTCGTGTCTGTCGTGTCTGTCGTGTCGTGGCTGTCGTGGCTGTCGTGGCTGTCGTGGCTGTCGTGGCTGTCGTGGCTGCCGTGGCTGCCGTGGCTGCCGTGGCTGCCGTGGCTGCCGTGGCTGCCGTGGCTGCCGTGGCTGCCGTGGCTGCCGTGGCTGCCGTGTCTGCCGTGTCTGCCGTGTCTGTCGTGTCTGTCGTGTCTGTCGTGTCTGTCGTGTCTGTCGTGTCTGTCGTGTCTGTCGTGTCTGTCGTGTCGTGTCGTGTCGTGTCGTGTCGTGTCGTGTCGTGTCGTGTCGTGTCTGTCGTGTCTGTCGTGTCGTGTCGTGTCGTGTCGTGGTGTCGTGTCGTGTCGTGTCTGTCGTGTCTGTCGTGTCTGTCGTGTCGTGTCGTGTCGTGTCGTGTCGTGTCGTGTCGTGTCGTGTCGTGTCGTGTCGTGTCGTGTCGTGTCGTGTCGTGTCTGTCGTGTCTGTCGTGTCTGTCGTGTCGTGTCTGTCGTGTCTGTCGTGTCTGTCGTGTCTGTCGTGTCTGTCGTGTCGTGTCTGTCGTGTCGTGTCTGTCGTGTCGTGTCTGTCGTGTCTGTCGTGTCTGTCGTGTCTGTCGTGTCGTGTCTGTCGTGTCTGTCGTGTCTGTCGTGTCTGCCGTGACGTGTCTGTCGTGTCTGTCGTGTCTGTCGTGTCTGTCGTGTCTGTCGTGTCGTGTCTGTCGTGTCGTGTCTGTCGTGTCGTGTCTGTCGTGTCTGTCGTGTCTGTCGTGTCTGTCGTGTCGTGTCTGTCGTGTCTGTCGTGTCTGTCGTGTCTGCCGTGTCGTGTCTGTCGTGGCTGTCGTGGCTGTCGTGTCTGTCGTGGCTGTCGTGGCTGTCGTGTCTGTCGTGTCGTGTCGTGTCGTGTCGTGTCGTGTCGTGTCGTGTCGTGTCGTGTCGTGCCGTGTCTGTCGTGTCTGTCGTGTCTGTCGTGTCTGTCGTGTCTGTCGTGTCGTGTCTGTCGTGTCTGTCGTGTCTGTCGTGTCTGTCGTGTCTGTCGTGTCGTGTCTGTCGTGTCGTGTCTGTCGTGTCGTGTCTGTCGTGTCTGTCGTGTCTGTCGTGTCTGTCGTGTCGTGTCTGTCGTGTCTGTCGTGTCTGTCGTGTCTGCCGTGTCGTGTCTGTCGTGGCTGTCGTGGCTGTCGTGTCTGTCGTGGCTGTCGTGGCTGTCGTGGCTGTCGTGGCTGTCGTGGCTGTCGTGGCTGGCGTGGCTGGCGTGGCTGGCGTGGCTGGCGTGGCTGGCGTGGCTGGCGTGGCTGGCGTGGCTGGCGTGGCTGGCGTGGCTGGCGTGGCCGGCGTGGCCGGCGTGGCTGTCGTGTCGTGTCGTGTCGTGTCGTGTCGTGTCGTGTCGTGTCGTGTCGTGTCGTGTCGTGTCGTGTCGTGTCGTGTCGTGTCGTGTCGTGTCTGTCGTGTCGTGTCTGTCGTGTCTGTCGTGTCTGTCGTGTCTGTCGTGTCTGTCGTGTCGTGTCTGTCGTGTCTGTCGTGTCTGTCGTGTCTGTCGTGTCTGTCGTGTCTGTCGTGTCTGTCGTGTCGTGTCTGTCGTGTCTGTGTGTCTGTCGTGTCGTGTCTGTCGTGTCGTGTCGTGTCGTGTCGTGTCGTGTCGTGTCGTGTCGTGTCGTGTCTGTCGTTGTCGTGTCGTGTCGTGTCTGTCGTGTCGTGTCTGTCGTGTCGTGTCTGTCGTGTCCTGTCGTGTCTGTCGTGTTCTGTCGTGTCGTGTCTGTCGTGTCTGTGTCTGTCGTGTCTGTCGTTGTCGTGTCTGTCGTGTCTGTCGTGTCTGTCGTGTCGTGTCGTGTCGTGTCGTGTCGTGTCGTGTCGTGTCGTGTCGTGTCGTGTCGTGTCGTGTCGTGTCGTGTCGTGTCGTGTCTGTCGTGTCGTGTCGTGTCGTGTCGTGTCGTGTCGTGTCTGTCGTGTCTGTCGTGTCTGTCGTGTCGTGTCGTGTCTGTCGTGTCTGTCGTGTCGTGTCTGTCGTGTCTGTCGTGTCTGTCGTGTCTGTCGTGTCTGTCGTGTCTGTCGTGTCTGTCGTGTCGTGTCTGTCGTGTCTGTCGTGTCTGTCGTGTCTGTCGTGTCGTGTCGTGTCGTGTCGTGTCGTGTCGTGTCTGTCGTGTCTGTCGTGTCTGTCGTGTCTGTCGTGTCTGTCGTGTCTGTCGTGTCTGTCGTGTCTGTCGTGTCTGTCGTGTCTGTCGTGTCGTGTCTGTCGTGTCGTGTCTGTCGTGTCGTGTCTGTCGTGTCGTGTCTGTCGTGTCGTGTCTGTCGTGTCTGTCGTGTCTGTCGTGTCTGTCGTGTCTGTCGTGTCGTGTCTGTCGTGGCTGTCGTGGCTGTCGTGGCTGTCGTGGCTGTCGTGGCTGTCGTGGCTGGCGTGGCTGGCGTGGCTGGCGTGGCTGGCGTGGCTGGCGTGTGCGTGTCTGGGTGGGTCGTGTCGTGTCGTGTCGTGTCGTGTCGTGTCGTGTCGTGTCGTGTCGTGTCGTGTCGTGTCTGTCGTGTCGTGTCTGTCGTGTCTGTCGTGTCTGTCGTGTCTGTCGTGTCTGTCGTGTCGTGTCTGTCGTGTCTGTCGTGTCTGTCGTGTCTGTCGTGTCTGTCGTGTCTGTCGTGTCTGTCGTGTCGTGTCTGTCGTGTCTGTCGTGTCTGTCGTGTCTTGTCTGTCGTGTCTGTTGTGTCGTGTCGTGTCGTGTCGTGTCGTGTCTGTCGTGTCGTGTCTGTCGTGTCGTGTCTGTCGTGTCGTGTCTGTCGTGTCTGTCGTGTCTGTCGTGTCTGTCGTGTCTGTCGTGTCGTGTCTGTCGTGTCTGTCGTGTCTGTCGTGTCTGTCGTGTCTGTCGTGTCTGTCGTGTCTGTCGTGTCTGTCGTGTCGTGTCTGTCGTGTCGTGTCGTGTCGTGTCGTGTCGTGTCGTGTCGTGTCGTGTCGTGTCTGTCGTGTCGTGTCGTGTCGTGTCTGTCGTGTCGTGTCTGTCGTGTCGTGTCTGTCGTGTCTGTCGTGTCTGTCGTGTCTGTCGTGTCGTGTCTGTCGTGTCTGTCGTGTCTGTCGTGTCTGTCGTGTATGTCGTGTCTGTCGTGTCTGTCGTGTCTGTCGTGTCTGTCGTGTCTGTCGTGTCTGTCGTGTCTGTCGTGTCGTGTCTGTCGTGTCTGTCGTGTCGTGTATGTCGTGTCTGTCGTGTCTGTCGTGTCTGTCGTGTCTGTCGTGTCTGTCGTGTCTGTCGTGTCTGTCGTGTCGTGTCTGTCGTGTCGTGTCTGTCGTGTCGTGTCTGTCGTGTCGTGTCTGTCGTGTCTGTCGTGTCGTGTCTGTCGTGTCTGTCGTGTCTGTCGTGTCTGCCGTGTCGTGTCTGTCGTGGCTGTCGTGGCTGTCGTGTCTGTCGTGGCTGTCGTGGCTGTCGTGGCTGTCGTGGCTGTCGTGGCTGGCGTGGCTGGCGTGGCTGGCGTGGCTGGCGTGTCTGTCGTGTCTGTCGTGTCTGTCGTGTCTGTCGTGTCTGTCGTGTCTGTCGTGTCTGTCGTGTCGTGTCTGTCGTGTCTGTCGTGTCTGTCGTGTCTTGTCTGTCGTGTCTGTTGTGTCGTGTCGTGTCGTGTCGTGTCGTGTCTGTCGTGTCGTGTCTGTCGTGTCGTGTCTGTCGTGTCGTGTCTGTCGTGTCTGTCGTGTCTGTCGTGTCTGTCGTGTCTGTCGTGTCGTGTCTGTCGTGTCTGTCGTGTCTGTCGTGTCTGTCGTGTCTGTCGTGTCTGTCGTGTCTGTCGTGTCGTGTCTGTCGTGTCGTGTCGTGTCGTGTCGTGTCGTGTCGTGTCGTGTCGTGTCGTGTCTGTCGTGTCGTGTCGTGTCGTGTCTGTCGTGTCGTGTCTGTCGTGTCGTGTCTGTCGTGTCTGTCGTGTCTGTCGTGTCTGTCGTGTCGTGTCTGTCGTGTCTGTCGTGTCTGTCGTGTCTGTCGTGTATGTCGTGTCTGTCGTGTCTGTCGTGTCTGTCGTGTCTGTCGTGTCTGTCGTGTCTGTCGTGTCTGTCGTGTCGTGTCTGTCGTGTCTGTCGTGTCGTGTATGTCGTGTCTGTCGTGTCTGTCGTGTCTGTCGTGTCTGTCGTGTCTGTCGTGTCTGTCGTGTCTGTCGTGTCGTGTCTGTCGTGTCGTGTCTGTCGTGTCGTGTCTGTCGTGTCGTGTCTGTCGTGTCTGTCGTGTCGTGTCTGTCGTGTCTGTCGTGTCTGTCGTGTCTGCCGTGTCGTGTCTGTCGTGGCTGTCGTGGCTGTCGTGTCTGTCGTGGCTGTCGTGGCTGTCGTGGCTGTCGTGGCTGTCGTGGCTGGCGTGGCTGGCGTGGCTGGCGTGGCTGGCGTGGCTGGCGTGGCTGGCGTGGCTGGCGTGGCTGTCGTGTCTGTCGTGTCGTGTCGTGTCGTGTCGTGTCGTGTCGTGTCGTGTCGTGTCGTGTCGTGTCGTGTCGTGTCGTGTCGTGTCGTGTCGTGTCGTGTCTGTCGTGTCGTGTCTGTCGTGTCTGTCGTGTCGTGTCTGTCGTGTCTGTCGTGTCTGTCGTGTCTGTCGTGTCTGTCGTGTCGTGTCTGTCGTGTCTGTCGTGTCTGTCGTGTCGTGTCTGTCGTGTCTGTCGTGTCTGTCGTGTCGTGTCTGTCGTGTCTGTCGTGTCGTGTCGTGTCGTGTCGTGTCGTGTCGTGTCGTGTCTGTCGTGTCTGTCGTGTCTGTCGTGTCGTGTCTGTCGTGTCTGTCGTGTCTGTCGTGTCGTGTCTGTCGTGTCTGTCGTGTCGTGTCGTGTCGTGTCGTGTCGTGTCGTGTCGTGTCGTGTCGTGTCGTGTCGTGTCGTGTCGTGTCGTGTCGTGTCTGTCGTGTCGTGTCGTGTCGTGTCTGTCGTGTCGTGTCTGTCGTGTCGTGTCTGTCGTGTCTGTCGTGTCTGTCGTGTCGTGTCTGTCGTGTCAGTCGTGTCTGTCGTGTCTGTCGTGTCTGTCGTGTCTGTCGTGTCTGTCGTGTCTGTCGTGTCTGTCGTGTCTGTCGTGTCTGTCGTGTCTGTCCTGTCTGTCGTGTCTGTCGTGTCTGTCGTGTCTGTCGTGTCTGTCGTGTCTGTCGTGTCTGTCGTGTCTGTCGTGTCGTGTCTGTCGTGTCGTGTCTGTCGTGTCTGTCGTGTCTGTCGTGTCTGTCGTGTCGTGTCTGTCGTGTCGTGTCTGTCGTGTCGTGTCTGTCGTGTCTGTCGTGTCGTGTCTGTCGTGTCTGTCGTGTCTGTCGTGTATGTCGTGTCTGTCGTGTCTGTCGTGTCTGTCGTGTCTGTCGTGTCTGTCGTGTCGTGTCTGTCGTGTCTGTCGTGTCTGTCGTGTCTGTCGTGTATGTCGTGTCTGTCGTGTCTGTCGTGTCTGTCGTGTCTGTCGTGTCGTGTCTGTCGTGTCGTGTCTGTCGTGTCTGTCGTGTCTGTCGTGTCGTGTCTGTCGTGTCTGTCGTGTCTGTCGTGTCTGTCGTGTATGTCGTGTCTGTCGTGTCTGTCGTGTCTGTCGTGTCTGTCGTGTCTGTCGTGTCTGTCGTGTCTGTCGTGTCGTGTCTGTCGTGTCTGTCGTGTCTGTCGTGTCGTGTCTGTCGTGTCGTGTCTGTCGTGTCTGTCGTGTCTGTCGTGTCTGTCGTGTCGTGTCTGTCGTGTCTGTCGTGTCTGTCGTGTATGTCGTGTCTGTCGTGTCTGTCGTGTCTGTCGTGTCTGTCGTGTCTGTCGTGTCGTGTCTGTCGTGTCTGTCGTGTCGTGTCTGTCGTGTCGTGTCTGTCGTGTCTGTCGTGTCTGTCGTGTCGTGTCTGTCGTGTCTGTCGTGTCTGTCGTGTCTGTCGTGTCTGTCGTGTCTGTCGTGTCGTGTCGTGTCTGTCGCGTCTTTCGCGTCTGTCGCGTCTGTCGTGTCGTGTCTGTCGTGTCTGTCGTGTCTTTCGTGTCTGTCGTGTCTGTCGTGTCGTGGCTGTCGTGGCTGTCGTGGCTGTCGTGGCTGTCGTGGCTGTCGTGGCTGCCGTGGCTGCCGTGGCTGCCGTGGCTGCCGTGGCTGCCGTGGCTGCCGTGGCTGCCGTGGCTGCCGTGGCTGCCGTGGCTGCCGTGGCTGCCGTGTCTGCCGTGTCTGTCGTGTCTGTCGTGTCTGTCGTGTCTGTCGTGTCTGTCGTGTCTGTCGTGTCTGTCGTGTCTGTCGTGTCGTGTCGTGTCGTGTCGTGTCGTGTCGTGTCGTGTCGTGTCGTGTCTGTCGTGTCTGTCGTGTCGTGTCGTGTCGTGTCGTGGTGTCGTGTCGTGTCGTGTCTGTCGTGTCTGTCGTGTCTGTCGTGTCGTGTCGTGTCGTGTCGTGTCGTGTCGTGTCGTGTCGTGTCGTGTCGTGTCGTGTCGTGTCGTGTCGTGTCGTGTCTGTCGTGTCTGTCGTGTCTGTCGTGTCGTGTCTGTCGTGTCTGTCGTGTCTGTCGTGTCTGTCGTGTCTGTCGTGTCGTGTCTGTCGTGTCGTGTCTGTCGTGTCGTGTCTGTCGTGTCTGTCGTGTCTGTCGTGTCTGTCGTGTCGTGTCTGTCGTGTCTGTCGTGTCTGTCGTGTCTGCCGTGACGTGTCTGTCGTGTCTGTCGTGTCTGTCGTGTCTGTCGTGTCTGTCGTGTCGTGTCTGTCGTGTCGTGTCTGTCGTGTCGTGTCTGTCGTGTCTGTCGTGTCTGTCGTGTCTGTCGTGTCGTGTCTGTCGTGTCTGTCGTGTCTGTCGTGTCTGCCGTGTCGTGTCTGTCGTGGCTGTCGTGGCTGTCGTGTCTGTCGTGGCTGTCGTGGCTGTCGTGTCTGTCGTGTCGTGTCGTGTCGTGTCGTGTCGTGTCGTGTCGTGTCGTGTCGTGTCGTGTCGTGTCGTGTCGTGTCGTGTCGTGTCGTGTCTGTCGTGTCGTGTCGTGTCGTGTCGTGGTGTCGTGTCGTGTCGTGTCTGTCGTGTCTGTCGTGTCTGTCGTGTCTGTCGTGTCTGTCGTGTCGTGTCGTGTCGTGTCGTGTCGTGTCGTGTCGTGTCGTGTCGTGTCGTGTCGTGCCGTGTCGTGTCGTGTCGTGTCGTGTCTGTCGTGTCTGTCGTGTCTGTCGTGTCTGTCGTGTCTGTCGTGTCGTGTCTGTCGTGTCTGTCGTGTCTGTCGTGTCTGTCGTGTCTGTCGTGTCGTGTCTGTCGTGTCGTGTCTGTCGTGTCGTGTCTGTCGTGTCTGTCGTGTCTGTCGTGTCTGTCGTGTCGTGTCTGTCGTGTCTGTCGTGTCTGTCGTGTCTGCCGTGTCGTGTCTGTCGTGGCTGTCGTGGCTGTCGTGTCTGTCGTGGCTGTCGTGGCTGTCGTGGCTGTCGTGGCTGTCGTGGCTGTCGTGGCTGGCGTGGCTGGCGTGGCTGGCGTGGCTGGCGTGGCTGGCGTGGCTGGCGTGGCTGGCGTGGCTGGCGTGGCTGGCGTGGCTGGCGTGGCCGGCGTGGCCGGCGTGGCTGTCGTGTCGTGTCGTGTCGTGTCGTGTCGTGTCGTGTCGTGTCGTGTCGTGTCGTGTCGTGTCGTGTCGTGTCGTGTCGTGTCGTGTCGTGTCTGTCGTGTCGTGTCTGTCGTGTCTGTCGTGTCTGTCGTGTCTGTCGTGTCTGTCGTGTCGTGTCTGTCGTGTCTGTCGTGTCTGTCGTGTCTGTCGTGTCTGTCGTGTCTGTCGTGTCTGTCGTGTCGTGTCTGTCGTGTCTGTCGTGTCTGTCGTGTCTTGTCTGTCGTGTCTGTTGTGTCGTGTCGTGTCGTGTCGTGTCGTGTCTGTCGTGTCGTGTCTGTCGTGTCGTGTCTGTCGTGTCGTGTCTGTCGTGTCTGTCGTGTCTGTCGTGTCTGTCGTGTCTGTCGTGTCGTGTCTGTCGTGTCTGTCGTGTCTGTCGTGTCTGTCGTGTCTGTCGTGTCTGTCGTGTCTGTCGTGTCTGTCGTGTCGTGTCTGTCGTGTCGTGTCGTGTCGTGTCGTGTCGTGTCGTGTCGTGTCGTGTCGTGTCTGTCGTGTCGTGTCGTGTCGTGTCTGTCGTGTCGTGTCTGTCGTGTCGTGTCTGTCGTGTCTGTCGTGTCTGTCGTGTCTGTCGTGTCGTGTCTGTCGTGTCTGTCGTGTCTGTCGTGTCTGTCGTGTATGTCGTGTCTGTCGTGTCTGTCGTGTCTGTCGTGTCTGTCGTGTCTGTCGTGTCTGTCGTGTCTGTCGTGTCGTGTCTGTCGTGTCTGTCGTGTCGTGTATGTCGTGTCTGTCGTGTCTGTCGTGTCTGTCGTGTCTGTCGTGTCTGTCGTGTCTGTCGTGTCTGTCGTGTCGTGTCTGTCGTGTCGTGTCTGTCGTGTCGTGTCTGTCGTGTCGTGTCTGTCGTGTCTGTCGTGTCGTGTCTGTCGTGTCTGTCGTGTCTGTCGTGTCTGCCGTGTCGTGTCTGTCGTGGCTGTCGTGGCTGTCGTGTCTGTCGTGGCTGTCGTGGCTGTCGTGGCTGTCGTAGCTGTCGTGGCTGGCGTGGCTGGCGTGGCTGGCGTGGCTGGCGTGGCTGGCGTGGCTGGCGTGGCTGGCGTGGCTGTCGTGTCTGTCGTGTCGTGTCGTGTCGTGTCGTGTCGTGTCGTGTCGTGTCGTGTCGTGTCGTGTCGTGTCGTGTCGTGTCGTGTCGTGTCGTGTCGTGTCTGTCGTGTCGTGTCTGTCGTGTCTGTCGTGTCGTGTCTGTCGTGTCTGTCGTGTCTGTCGTGTCTGTCGTGTCTGTCGTGTCGTGTCTGTCGTGTCTGTCGTGTCTGTCGTGTCGTGTCTGTCGTGTCTGTCGT
The DNA here is from genome assembly GCA_036785665.1 of Chirona hameri. Taxonomy (NCBI): domain Eukaryota; kingdom Metazoa; phylum Arthropoda; class Thecostraca; order Balanomorpha; family Balanidae; genus Chirona; species Chirona hameri. The sequence continues at coordinate 11,531 of JAXIVJ010001076.1, read as the reverse complement.
GTCTGTCGTGTCGTGTCTGTCGTGTCTGTCGTGTCGTGTCGTGTCGTGTCGTGTCGTGTCGTGTCGTGTCTGTCGTGTCTGTCGTGTCTGTCGTGTCGTGTCTGTCGTGTCTGTCGTGTCTGTCGTGTCGTGTCTGTCGTGTCTGTCGTGTCGTGTCGTGTCGTGTCGTGTCGTGTCGTGTCGTGTCGTGTCGTGTCGTGTCGTGTCGTGTCGTGTCGTGTCGTGTCTGTCGTGTCGTGTCGTGTCGTGTCTGTCGTGTCGTGTCTGTCGTGTCGTGTCTGTCGTGTCTGTCGTGTCTGTCGTGTCGTGTCTGTCGTGTCAGTCGTGTCTGTCGTGTCTGTCGTGTCTGTCGTGTCTGTCGTGTCTGTCGTGTCTGTCGTGTCTGTCGTGTCTGTCGTGTCTGTCGTGTCTGTCCTGTCTGTCGTGTCTGTCGTGTCTGTCGTGTCTGTCGTGTCTGTCGTGTCTGTCGTGTCTGTCGTGTCTGTCGTGTCGTGTCTGTCGTGTCGTGTCTGTCGTGTCTGTCGTGTCTGTCGTGTCTGTCGTGTCTGTCGTGTCGTGTCTGTCGTGTCGTGTCTGTCGTGTCGTGTCTGTCGTGTCTGTCGTGTCGTGTCTGTCGTGTCTGTCGTGTCTGTCGTGTATGTCGTGTCTGTCGTGTCTGTCGTGTCTGTCGTGTCTGTCGTGTCTGTCGTGTCGTGTCTGTCGTGTCTGTCGTGTCTGTCGTGTCTGTCGTGTATGTCGTGTCTGTCGTGTCTGTCGTGTCTGTCGTGTCTGTCGTGTCGTGTCTGTCGTGTCGTGTCTGTCGTGTCTGTCGTGTCTGTCGTGTCGTGTCTGTCGTGTCTGTCGTGTCTGTCGTGTCTGTCGTGTATGTCGTGTCTGTCGTGTCTGTCGTGTCTGTCGTGTCTGTCGTGTCTGTCGTGTCTGTCGTGTCTGTCGTGTCGTGTCTGTCGTGTCTGTCGTGTCTGTCGTGTCGTGTCTGTCGTGTCGTGTCTGTCGTGTCTGTCGTGTCTGTCGTGTCTGTCGTGTCGTGTCTGTCGTGTCTGTCGTGTCTGTCGTGTATGTCGTGTCTGTCGTGTCTGTCGTGTCTGTCGTGTCTGTCGTGTCTGTCGTGTCGTGTCTGTCGTGTCTGTCGTGTCGTGTCTGTCGTGTCGTGTCTGTCGTGTCTGTCGTGTCTGTCGTGTCGTGTCTGTCGTGTCTGTCGTGTCTGTCGTGTCTGTCGTGTCTGTCGTGTCTGTCGTGTCGTGTCGTGTCTGTCGCGTCTTTCGCGTCTGTCGCGTCTGTCGTGTCGTGTCTGTCGTGTCTGTCGTGTCTTTCGTGTCTGTCGTGTCTGTCGTGTCGTGGCTGTCGTGGCTGTCGTGGCTGTCGTGGCTGTCGTGGCTGTCGTGGCTGCCGTGGCTGCCGTGGCTGCCGTGGCTGCCGTGGCTGCCGTGGCTGCCGTGGCTGCCGTGGCTGCCGTGGCTGCCGTGGCTGCCGTGGCTGCCGTGTCTGCCGTGTCTGTCGTGTCTGTCGTGTCTGTCGTGTCTGTCGTGTCTGTCGTGTCTGTCGTGTCTGTCGTGTCTGTCGTGTCGTGTCGTGTCGTGTCGTGTCGTGTCGTGTCGTGTCGTGTCGTGTCGTGTCTGTCGTGTCTGTCGTGTCGTGTCGTGTCGTGTCGTGGTGTCGTGTCGTGTCGTGTCTGTCGTGTCTGTCGTGTCTGTCGTGTCGTGTCGTGTCGTGTCGTGTCGTGTCGTGTCGTGTCGTGTCGTGTCGTGTCGTGTCGTGTCGTGTCGTGTCGTGTCTGTCGTGTCTGTCGTGTCTGTCGTGTCGTGTCTGTCGTGTCTGTCGTGTCTGTCGTGTCTGTCGTGTCTGTCGTGTCGTGTCTGTCGTGTCGTGTCTGTCGTGTCGTGTCTGTCGTGTCTGTCGTGTCTGTCGTGTCTGTCGTGTCGTGTCTGTCGTGTCTGTCGTGTCTGTCGTGTCTGCCGTGACGTGTCTGTCGTGGCTGTCGTGGCTGTCGTGTCTGTCGTGGCTGTCGTGGCTGTCGTGGCTGTCGTGGCTGTCGTGGCTGTCGTGGCTGGCGTGGCTGGCGTGGCTGGCGTGGCTGGCGTGGCTGGCGTGGCTGGCGTGGCTGGCGTGGCTGGCGTGGCTGGCGTGGCTGGCGTGGCCGGCGTGGCTGTCGTGTCGTGTCGTGTCGTGTCGTGTCGTGTCGTGTCGTGTCGTGTCGTGTCGTGTCGTCTCGTGTCGTGTCGTGTCTGTCGTGTCTGTCGTGTCTGTCGTGTCTGTCGTGTCTGTCGTGTCGTGTCTGTCGTGTCTGTCGTGTCGGTCGTGTCTGTCGTGTCGTGTCTGTCGTGTCGTGTCTGTCGTGTCGTGTCTGTCGTGTCTGTCGTGTCTGTCGTGTCTGTCGTGTCGTGTCTGTCGTGTCTGTCGTGTCTGTCGTGTCTGCCGTGTCGTGTCTGTCGTGGCTGTCGTGGCTGTCGTGTCTGTCGTGGCTGTCGTGGCTGTCGTGGCTGTCGTGGCTGGCGTGGCTGGCGTGGCTGGCGTGGCTGGCGTGGCTGGCGTGGCTGGCGTGTCGTGTCGTGTCGTGTCGTGTCGTGTCGTGTCGTGTCGTGTCGTGTCGTGTCGTGTCGTGTCGTGTCGTGTCGTGTCGTGTCGTGTCGTGTCGTGTCGTGTCGTGTCTGTCGTGTCTGTCGTGTCTGTCGTGTCTGTCGTGTCTGTCGTGTCTGTCGTGTCGTGTCTGTCGTGTCTGTCGTGTCGTGTCGTGTCGTGTGGTGTCGTGTCTGTCGTGTCGTGTCTGTCGTGTCGTGTCTGTCGTGTCGTGTCTGTCGTGTCTGTCGTGTCTGTCGTGTCTGTCGTGTCTGTCGTGTCGTGTCTGTCGTGTCTGTCGTGTCTGTCGTGTCTGTCGTGTCTGTCGTGTCTGTCGTGTCTGTCGTGTCTGTCGTGTCGTGTCTGTCGTGTCGTGTCGTGTCGTGTCGTGTCGTGTCGTGTCGTGTCGTGTCGTGTCGTGTCGTGTCGTGTCGTGTCGTGTCGTGTCTGTCGTGTCGTGTCGTGTCGTGTCTGTCGTGTCGTGTCTGTCGTGTCGTGTCTGTCGTGTCTGTCGTGTCTGTCGTGTCTGTCGTGTCGTGTCTGTCGTGTCTGTCGTGTCTGTCGTGTCTGTCGTGTATGTCGTGTCTGTCGTGTCTGTCGTGTCTGTCGTGTCTGTCGTGTCTGTCGTGTCTGTCGTGTCTGTCGTGTCGTGTCTGTCGTGTCTGTCGTGTCGTGTCTGTCGTGTCGTGTCTGTCGTGTCGTGTCTGTCGTGTCTGTCGTGTCTGTCGTGTCTGTCGTGTCGTGTCTGTCGTGTCTGTCGTGTATGTCGTGTATGTCGTGTCTGTCGTGTCTGTCGTGTCTGTCGTGTCTGTCGTGTCTGTCGTGTCGTGTCTGTCGTGTCGTGTCTGTCGTGTCGTGTCTGTCGTGTCTGTCCTGTCTGTCGTGTCGTGTCTGTCGTGTCTGTCGTGTCTGTCGTGTATGTCGTGTCTGTCGTGTCTGTCGTGTCTGTCGTGTCTGTCGTGTCTGTCGTGTCTGTCGTGTCGTGTCTGTCGTGTCTGTCGTGTCTGTCGTGTCGTGTCTGTCGTGTCGTGTCTGTCGTGTCTGTCGTGTCTGTCGTGTCGTGTCTGTCGTGTCTGTCGTGTCTGTCGTGTATGTCGTGTCTGTCGTGTCTGTCGTGTCTGTCGTGTCGTGTCTGTCGTGTCTGTCGTGTCTGTCGTGTCGTGTCTGTCGTGTCTGTCGTGTCGTGTCTGTCGTGTCGTGTCTGTCGTGTCTGTCGTGTCTGTCGTGTCGTGTCTGTCGTGTCTGTCGTGTCTGTCGTGTCTGTCGTGTCTGTCGTGTCGTGTCGTGTTTGTCGCGCCTGTCGCGTCTGTCGCGTCTGTCGTGTCGTGTCTGTCGTGTCTGTCGTGTCTGTCGTGTCGTGTCTGTCGTGGCTGTCGTGGCTGTCGTGGCTGTCGTGGCTGGCAAGGCTGTCGTGGCTGTCGTGGCTGTCGTGGCTGTCGTGGCTGTCGTGGCTGTCGTGGCTGTCGTGGCTGTCGTGGCTGTCGTGGCTGTCGTGGCTGTCGTGGCTGTCGTGGCTGTCGTGGCTGTCGTGGCTGTCGTGGCTGTCGTGGCTGTCGTGGCTGTCGTGGCTGTCGTGGCTGTCGTGGCTGTCGTGGCTGTCGTTGCTGTCGTGGCTGTCGTGGCTGCCGTGGCTGCCGTGGCTGTCGTGGCTGTCGTGGCTGTCGTGGCTGTCGTGTCTGTCGTGTCTGTCGTGTCGTGTCGTGTCGTGTCGTGGTGTCGTGTCGTGTCGTGTCTGTCGTGTCTGTCGTGTCTGTCGTGTCGTGTCGTGTCGTGTCGTGTCGTGTCGTGTCGTGTCGTGTCGTGTCGTGTCGTGTCGTGTCGTGTCGTGTCGTGTCGTGTCTGTCGTGTCTGTCGTGTCTGTCGTGTCTGTCGTGTCGTGTCTGTCGTGTCTGTCGTGTCTGTCGTGTCTGTCGTGTCTGTCGTGTCGTGTCTGTCGTGTCGTGTCTGTCGTGTCGTGTCTGTCGTGTCTGTCGTGTCTGTCGTGTCTGTCGTGTCGTGTCTGTCGTGTCTGTCGTGTCTGTCGTGTCTGTCGTGTCTGCCGTGACGTGTCTGTCGTGGCTGTCGTGGCTGTCGTGTCTGTCGTGGCTGTCGTGGCTGTCGTGGCTGTCGTGGCTGTCGTGGCTGTCGTGGCTGGCGTGGCTGGCGTGGCTGGCGTGGCTGGCGTGGCTGGCGTGGCTGGCGTGGCTGGCGTGGCTGGCGTGGCTGGCGTGGCTGGCGTGGCTGGCGTGGCCGGCGTGGCTGTCGTGTCGTGTCGTGTCGTGTCGTGTCGTGTCGTGTCGTGTCGTGTCTTGTCGTGTCGTGTCGTGTCGTGTCGTCTCGTGTCGTGTCGTGTCTGTCGTGTCTGTCGTGTCTGTCGTGTCTGTCGTGTCTGTCGTGTCTGTCGTGTCTGTCGTGTCTGTCGTGTCGTGTCTGTCGTGTCGTGTCTGTCGTGTCGTGTCTGTCGTGTCTGTCGTGTCTGTCGTGTCTGTCGTGTCGTGTCTGTCGTGTCTGTCGTGTCTGTCGTGTCTGCCGTGTCGTGTCTGTCGTGGCTGTCGTGGCTGTCGTGTCTGTCGTGGCTGTCGTGGCTGTCGTGGCTGTCGTGGCTGTCGTGGCTGGCGTGGCTGGCGTGGCTGGCGTGGCTGGCGTGGCTGGCGTGGCTGGCGTGGCTGGCGTGGCTGGCGTGTCGTGTCGTGTCGTGTCGTGTCGTGTCGTGTCGTGTCGTGTCGTGTCGTGTCGTGTCGTGTCGTGTCGTGTCGTGTCGTGTCGTGTCGTGTCGTGTCTGTCGTGTCTGTCGTGTCTGTCGTGTCTGTCGTGTCTGTCGTGTCTGTCGTGTCGTGTCTGTCGTGTCTGTCGTGTCGTGTCGTGTCGTGTCGTGTCGTGTCTGTCGTGTCGTGTCTGTCGTGTCGTGTCTGTCGTGTCTGTCGTGTCGTGTCGTGTCGTGTCGTGTCGTGTCTGTCGTGTCGTGTCTGTCGTGTCGTGTCTGTCGTGTCGTGTCTGTCGTGTCGTGTCTGTCGTGTCTGTCGTGTCTGTCGTGTCTGTCGTGTCTGTCGTGTCTGTCGTGTCGTGTCTGTCGTGTCTGTCGTGTCTGTAGTGTCTGTCGTGTCTGTCGTGTCTGTCGTGTCTGTCGTGTCGTGTCTGTCGTGTCGTGTCGTGTCGTGTCGTGTCGTGTCGTGTCGTGTCGTGTCGTGTCGTGTCGTGTCGTGTCGTGTCGTGTCGTGTCGTGTCGTGTCTGTCGTGTCGTGTCGTGTCGTGTCTGTCGTGTCGTGTCTGTCGTGTCTGTCGTGTCTGTCGTGTCGTGTCGTGTCGTGTCGTGTCGTGTTGTGTCGTGTCGTGTCGTGGTGTCGTGTCGTGTCGTGTCGTGTCGTGTCTGTCGTGTCGTGTCTGTCGTGTCGTGTCTGTCGTGTCTGTCGTGTCTGTCGTGTCTGTCGTGTCTGTCGTGTCTGTCGTGTCGTGTCTGTCGTGTCTGTCGTGTCTGTCGTGTCTGTCGTGTATGTCGTGTCTGTCGTGTCTGTCGTGTCTGTCGTGTCTGTCGTGTCTGTCGTGTCTGTCGTGTTGTGTCTGTCGTGTCTGTCGTGTCGTGTCTGTCGTGTCGTGTCTGTCGTGTCTGTCGTGTCTATCGTGTCGTGTCTGTCGTGTCTGTCGTGTCTGTCGTGTATGTCGTGTCTGTCGTGTCTGTCGTGTCTGTCGTGTCTGTCGTGTCGTGTCTGTCGTGTCGTGTCTGTCGTGTCGTGTCTGTCGTGTCGTGTCTGTCGTGTCTGTCGTGTCTGTCGTGTCGTGTCTGTCGTGTCTGTCGTGTCTGTCGTGTCTGTCGTGTCTGCCGTGTCGTGTCTGTCGTGGCTGTCGTGGCTGTCGTGTCTGTCGTGGCTGTCGTGGCTGTCGTGGCTGTCGTGGCTGTCGTGGCTGTCGTGGCTGTCGTGGCTGTCGTGGCTGTCGTGGCTGCCGTGGCTGCCGTGGCTACCGTGGCTGCCGTGGCTGCCGTGGCTGCCATGGCTGCCGTGGCTGCCGTGGCTGCCGTGGCTGCCGTGGCTGCCGTGGCTGCCGTGGCTGCCGTGGCTGCCGTGGCTGCCGTGGCTGCCGTGGCTGCCGTGGCTGCCGTGGCTGCCGTGTCTGTCGTGTCTGTCGTGTCTGTCGTGTCTGTCGTGTCTGTCGTGTCTGTCGTGTCGTGTCGTGTCGTGTCGTGTCGTGTTGTGTCGTGTCGTGTCGTGGTGTCGTGTCGTGTCGTGTCGTGTCGTGTCGTGTCTGTCGTGTCGTGTCTGTCGTGTCGTGTCTGTCGTGTCTGTCGTGTCTGTCGTGTCTGTCGTGTCTGTCGTGTCTGTCGTGTCTGTCGTGTCGTGTCTGTCGTGTCTGTCGTGTCTGTCGTGTCTGTCGTGTATGTCGTGTCTGTCGTGTCTGTCGTGTCTGTCGTGTCTGTCGTGTCTGTCGTGTCTGTCGTGTCTGTCGTGTTGTGTCTGTCGTGTCTGTCGTGTCGTGTCTGTCGTGTCGTGTCTGTCGTGTCTGTCGTGTCTATCGTGTCGTGTCTGTCGTGTCTGTCGTGTCTGTCGTGTATGTCGTGTCTGTCGTGTCTGTCGTGTCTGTCGTGTCTGTCGTGTCGTGTCTGTCGTGTCGTGTCTGTCGTGTCGTGTCTGTCGTGTCTGTCGTGTCGTGTCTGTCGTGTCTGTCGTGTCTGTCGTGTCTGTCGTGTCTGCCGTGTCGTGTCTGTCGTGGCTGTCGTGGCTGTCGTGTCTGTCGTGGCTGTCGTGGCTGTCGTGGCTGTCGTGGCTGTCGTGGCTGGCGTGGCTGGCGTGGCTGGCGTGGCTGGCGTGGCTGGCGTGGCTGGCGTGGCCGGCGTGTCGTGTCGTGTCGTGTCGTGTCGTGTCGTGTCGTGTCGTGTCGTGTCGTGTCGTGTCGTGTCGTGTCGTGTCGTGTCGTGTCGTGTCGTGTCGTGTCGTGTCGTGTCTGTCGTGTCGTGTCTGTCGTGTCTGTCGTGTCTGTCGTGTCTGTCGTGTCTGTCGTGTCTGTCGTGTCGTGTCTGTCGTGTCTGTCGTGTCTGTCGTGTCGTGTATGTCGTGTCTGTCGTGTCGTGTCGTGTCGTGTCGTGTCGTGTCGTGTCGTGTCGTGTCGTGTCGTGTCGTGTCGTGTCGTGTCGTGTCGTGTCTGTCGTGTCGTGTCGTGTCGTGTCTGTCGTGTCGTGTCTGTCGTGTCTGTCGTGTCTGTCGTGTCGTGTCTGTCGTGTCTGTCGTGTCTGTCGTGTCTGTCGTGTCTGTCGTGTCTGTCGTGTCTGTCGTGTCTGTCGTGTCTGTCGTGTCTGTTGTGTCTGTCGTGTCTGTCGTGTCTGTCGTGTCTGTCGTGTCTGTCGTGTCTGTCGTGTCTGTCGTGTCTGTCGTGTCTGTCGTGTCTGTCGTGTCTGTCGTGTCTGTCGAGTCTGTCGTGTCTGTCGTGTCTGTCGTGTCTGTCGTGTCTGTCGTGTCTGTCGTGTCTGTCGTGTCTGTCGTGTCTGTCGTGTCTGTCGTGTCTGTCGTGTCTGTCGTGTCTGTCGTGTCTGTCGTGTCTGTCGTGTCTGTCGTGTCTGTCGAGTATGTCGTGTCTGTCGTGTCTGTCGTGTCTGTCGTGTCTGTCGTGTCTGTCGTGTCTGTCGTGTCTGTCGTGTCTGTCGTTGTTCGTGTTGTCTCGTGTCTGTTTACTATTAATTGCACGGATTTTGGTCGAATTGCTAACATAATGTAGGGGCGATATACCCTGCAACAGGGGTGGTAAAGTGTTCTGTCCTTATGGATAAAGTCGGGGACAAAATGCTCCTTCTCATGAAGTACTGAAGGGAGTCAAAATGCCAGCAAAAATCATTACTATGTCATTTCTGTGAAAATTTACTAAGCGATCATGTCCTTAGAAATACTGATCGTCAAAACCACTGTACAAGTCAATATTGAGGTCACCAGAGGGCATCAAAGGTCAGATTTTCAAGTTTTATAACTTCGCTCCAGAAGCCCCCAGATATCACAGGAACTATGATAGCTAGGAACAAACGGAAAAAAAGTAAAGGAAAACTCTTGAAAAATTAAATTGCCAAGGGGTCCTCTTATTTGAGTTCAGGTCAAAAGTTTAGGCTCCAGAGCTCATCAAATGTCAAAAGGCTTTAAAAAAACGTGTATCACGAATAGCGTTTTACCTAATAACGACAAAGCAATCATTTTGACGCCATCGTTCTTGTCTCGTCAAAATGCTTCGCTGCATATAAGTGTTGACTAGGTCAGGTCAACTTACATATGTGACCTCAGGTCAAGGCCAAGTGGTGGTGACTCAAGTAGGTCATGTTGCATATGGGAAGACGTGCAGTGACGAGGTAAACACATTGGAGTCGGTTTCACTTCTCTATCGTCATTACGTCGAGAGTTATGGACATAAAACTGTTGGTGGCCTCGGATGACCTCGGCTGACCCTGTAGGGGTCACTGAACAAAAATGGCACCTAGGTCATCAATAATGTTCTATAATAACATGATCCAGAAGGAATTAAACTGCTATATTGCGTCTCCTTAGAATAGGAAGCATTTGAATATTTCCCCTTAGACTTATAATGGGAGGTCACGAAATTAAACCGACCTTATGTCGCTGATATTAAAAATCCACGACATGCGAATTGTAGATATATGTGAGCTTATGAAATCCTGTAAGTGTTAAACCGATCATCCCAAAACTGTGACTGTGGTACGACCACACGTTTTTGGGGGAGGTGGGGTCACGAGACCTGGTCTGGTGACCTGACCTAAGATGACCCGATAATTTTGGTTACATAATGTGGACAATTGATGCACAAATAGCTGTGCCAAAAATGGCGGCGCTGCGCTTCGCCGTTTTTTCCGCTATCCGCGAAAACCTGAGTCGGTGTCTACCCCTCCCCCCCCCCCCCCCCCCCCCCCCCCCCGGCACGGCGCTGGTTAAAATATAGGGATGATCGTGAGCATGCAGCCAGGTGTTTAGGGCATTCATGTGAAGTAAAAAAAATGACCCCAGCTGTGCTGGGTCATTTTTGTATGTGCCACTTTTGGTCGGGGCCACTCAAAGCACTTTTACCACCCCTTCCCTGCAAAGCGAGGATGGATTTGCGAAACTTCTGCTAATACGCACCTACTTTATTCATTAAGATCAGCTAGTCTAATCGTGACTTGGAATTGAATACCATAGTCACGATCGTCGCTGGGTTAAACGAAACTTGTCAGGTTAACGAAAGCAATAGAATCAACGAGGTATGACGGATTGGCTGCTAATATTGTGGACACCGTTAAGTCGTGCACAATGTCCGGAGCAAGGCATGCACTAGCATGTGAGGTTGCACCTCTTAGCAGCCATTTCGAATGAGTGGATAACAGAATGCGGATCGTTAGTCCATTTCACCTCCATCTGTCGTTCCGCTGACGTGGCGGGGCCACCTGGCATGTTGACGTCACGCCCTCGATTCGAGACGTTTTTCACCCTCCAGTTTGCGAGAAGACATGGCAACCCATCACACGTTTGCACCATCAGATGTGGAGCGACTATTAGCAGGTGCACGCCTGACTAGCCGCTAAATATACCGACTTCACGACTGTGTCTGGCCTGGATATACATCCCCTCCCGTCACTGTGCCCCGTCTCGAGTTCCGCCAGTCCCCAGTTGGCCTGAATCCCTTCCACTCTACACTGCACGGTGCCCTGTACGCCGCCTTTGGGTCTGATTGATGATCCGTTTCCGTCCACACATCCCTCCGCAGCCTGGCTCCGTGGCCGGCTGTCAACCCGGCCGCTCGAGCGTCCCGTCCACACACTCCTCCGCAGCCTGGCTCCGTGGCCGGCTGTCAACCCGGGCCTCTCGAGCGTCCCGTCCACACATTCCTCCGCAGCCTGGCTCCGTGGACGGCTGTCACCCGGGCCGCTGGAGCGTCCCGTCCACACATTCCTCCGGCAGCCTGGCTCCGTGGCCGGCTGTCAACCCGGGCCGCTCGAGCGTCCCGTCCACACACTCCTCCGGCAGCCTGGCTCCGTGGCCGGCTGTCAACCCGGGCCACTCGAGCGTCGCACGTGCTCAACCATATCGCCTCTGTGCAGATATTCTCCGCACGACGCAGCTCCATCCAGTGTAGAGGCCGCTCCCTTCACGCTAGGCGCACAGACGAGCCCCCGGACACGGCGGCCGAGCCACTCGACCGTGCCGCGCGTTTCACTGTACACCGGGCTGACAGAGGCTGACAGAGTCCCCGGGCTGACAGAGTCCCCGGGCTGACAGAGTCTGACAGAGTCCCCGGGCTGACAGAGTCTGACAGAGTCCCCGGGCTGACAGAGTCTGGCAGAGTCCCCGGGCTGATAGAGTCTGACAGAGTCGCTGTGTTGAGTTTGCCTGTTATTGACCTGAACAAACAATGACCGAAGTGACTTTGAATGGCTTTCGAACGTTTTTTTTTCTCGCATCTTTCTAGCCCTTTTAGTTTTCGAATTAGTGAGTGTCATTTTGACCCCCTCACCCACCAGGGCGAAGTTGGCTCAAAGGCCCATCCGGGCGCGAGTTAAACCATGGCGTCATTTGGAGGACACGATGAATGGGTCTCCAGGAAACATGCCGATGTTGGGTCGATATCGGCCCAATGCTCGGCGCGACGTCGGACAGAGGTGAAAAAACCTCGAGGCTGACACCGACAAAGAGCCAGGCTAACTCACTTCCATTTTTCGCGCTCTTATGGCAAATTACTCTAAAAATAAGGTTTTTCTCATGCCTCAGTGACTAACAACATTTATAAAAATCGGCACTCTGGCACATTTTGTAAACATACAACACATGTTGTCAACACGCAGCACATTGTGTCAACACAGGGCACATTTTGTTAACACAAACACATTTTGTGATCGTTACAATGCGTGCTACACACACTAGCGGATCCACGGGGGGGGGGGGGGCTAGCGGCCATGCCCCCCCCCCCCCCCAACAACAACAAAAAACGCCTGAAATCGGCACAAAATTTAGACATTTCCTGATATAGAAGACAATCTAAGC